>JARHVA010000540.1:1180000-1187500 GCA_037957365.1 Torreya grandis | reverse complement strand
AAATTATTTTTTTGTCTTATACTTTTTTATTTTTGAGCCAAACCTTTAAAGCTATTAAATTAAACACACAAACAAACTGAAAGATCTATTAAACTATTGTGAATACACATCCATAATAGATCAAAATTGAAGACCAACCAAGACTAATGCTACAAAATCCAATGAAGAGATTGTTTCATTGCTTGAATAAACTTATTACAAATGCCTCATTAAATAAGAGGTCTTCCAAATACTGTTAGCAGACAAAATAAATGAAAAACAATAAATAAAAAAATAAATAAAAAATTTCAATGCAATAGTAGAAGCTTTTGTTGGAGGTGACTTGAGTGGTCAGACAATGGTGGTTTAAAAATTGTGACAAACTTCCTAGTTGTACTTAGAAAATGCAGTAATTTTTTTTTGTAAAACTAAATATTGAAAATTCATTCAACCATAGTTGCTAGAAAACTTTAGTTAGTCATCTAATCAACAACTTCAAGTAGTAACAATTTTTAACATTCCAATACTGCAAGTAATAGAATAAAATGTAAGATATATAAATTTTACTATGTCACAAGGGACATTAGCACAATCCAAATTCTTAAACTAAGGACTAGTGCCAATTTAACCAGTCACACAGATTGCTATGCAAACAAGTCTACCCTAACCTAGCCTAAGGATCTAAACCTGATGCCCCCACCACAACTTGGGTAACCTACATATCCACTCCTTAGAATTAGGGTCTGATGTAGTTCTCCTTTCAAATGTGATGGTCTCCTCTATGAGAGATCACCAATGAGAGGTTGGCACACTAAACCAAATAGGGAAAAAACTACTTGTGACATAGATGAGCTTTTAAAGCTCTAGTCTAATCCCATAACTACGTGACATACTCTAGCATAACATCTGGCTAATCTAGGATTGTCTGCTTACCTAAGCACTCTCACATATAAACCTAGATATAAGCCATGATGAAGGAATCCACATTTCCAGTTCCTTTAAAAAATCACATGCTAGACACAACTAAGATTACAAAATAAAGTGAGACATACAACACATAAAAATTGAACCTATCATTCATTTAAATTTGCAAGATTGTATGCACACATACATGTTATCTTGCTAACTACTATGAATATATTGCTCAAGTAATAACAACCAAAATCATTAGAAAAATCAATTTAGGTGAGAGTCCAAACATATAACTACACTATGTACCACTCGAGTATATACATCTAAGCTAAAGTATCCTATGATATCCCATACTATCATAGTTCATGATCACTCTACCTAAACATTAACAACCATAACATATATATTTATTTAGGTATGGGTCAATATGTAATGAATATAGTATGTACCATCCGGGTACTATAAAACTCTATGACATCCCATACTATCATAGATATTTGTGTTTGAGCACCTGACTCAACACCAACAACAATCTTACACCCAACCATAATAATAAAGCAAGTCAGAATTATACTATCTGAGTATACCTTCAATAATAATCTAAAGAGAAAAAAAAACTCTAGGTACACCTCACAATGCACTATGTTATTCTAGAAATGTCTAGTCACTTACACAATTAACTTTCTGATGAAATATAACACATACAAATTTTCATCTTTACAAGATGTGATAGAATTGATCTTGCCCATAAGTTTGCATAATAGTACTATGCTAAATTAAGGCTATTTGATTTCAATAGCATTTATAACTAATGTCACACTAAGGAATACCTATCAAGATTAGTTTTTTATGCCCGTACTCATCCTTGAGCTGCCATACATATCTATGATGCCACCTACATACACAAAATCAAGGCTAGATGTAGTTCTACCAAGTACTAAAGGTATAAATGTTTATGCAAAAGTTTTCTCATACAAGCACATATAGAGGTTAGGTATAGATCCATTCCTTAATTACAAAGAGAAGACTCAATGGTATTTACAACCTTATCACCCACATTAAATATGTATAAATTAGGACTAGTGATGTCCAACATCATTCTTGTGTCCTCATACACTACCATGCTCATGGTTAATTGCATATAAATGGGTTTATATATTCATATATCAAATATAATTTTTCTCTTGTAACTATATGACTCGAGAGTCCTTACATAATCATACTGCTTGGGTATATGAATCAAGGAACTTTCATAGTCAATAATAACTCTAAGGACTTTCACCTTCATTTGACAGAAATAGGTTGGCTATCCAAAATAGATCTATTACTACATAATACTAATGAATAGCTCAACCTTTAATTTAAATTCCAACTTTTTAATTATTATAAGGATTCCCAACAGTCATTTGAGTTATAAATTTCTAGTATATGTTGAAGCTAAAAACATCTTACTAGGTTATCCACTAGCTTCATCCTTCCCTAACCACTTTATTGGTGTAGGAGGTAAACATTATATTGATTTCATTTTATTTTTCACTTGATAAAACCTCTATAAAATGAATCAAACACATCTTATATGAAGTAACCATCAATAAATCATGGTGCAAAAATCCTTAAGTTTACGAATTTAATATTCAATCAAGAACTAAATGAGAATCACTCTAATCTCTTATGTGAATCAAAAAACTCATCTTATTCACTATTACAAATAATAGACAAAGAATAATTATTAACACAAGATCCTTGATTTACCAGATTCGTAATGCCTCCTTATATCATAATGTTGTTATTAGGAAGTAATCTCTTTAGTAATGCTTGATATCTAGTTAGCATAGTTATGTGGATTAAATTATTTAATTTCTCAATGTATTCATCATTACGCATTTTATACCTATGATATATTTTAAATAAAAAAGCCTATTCTAAAAATGTAGGGAGATTACAATTAGACAGTTTACAATCCAACTATGTAATTTCTAATTATTTATTTACACATTAATAGTTGAGTAAGTTACTAATTAACTATTTATAATTTTTCATTATATATTCATAGTTCAATAATAAAACAAGATTTCTTAATAATTAAATATAATCTTTGATTATATTCATAAATACAAACATTAATAATAAATAAAATTATTAACTAACAAAAGAATATATTCCCTTTTATCTTTAATTAACTATTCAGCCAATCTCACAAATCAGAGGGGAAAAAGGGCAAATTTGGCAAGTGTTTGGAAGGTCCGCTCTGGGAACTATCAACAAAAATCCATAATATAAATAATAAAATAGAATTTTAACTAATTATTTATATATATAATTTATAATAATAAATAAAATAAAATTATAAACCAACCAAGTGTGGTTTCCCACTACCCTTCCCATCAATTCACAACTACTTAGAAGTCAAATATTTTCAGCCAATAGATTTAGAAAAATGTGGCAACATATTAAGAAAGTCACATTCACGATAAATTTGTTAAATGTAGGAAATAGGTGGGAAGTGAATTCTTGTCCAAAGGGAACCATGACCACAACACTGAGTTTTCTCCACCCATAAAGTTCCCATAGGTTTCACAAACCACATCTGTGGCTTGTTACAATGTTAAATTATAGAGAAACATTGTTACACCAGACTCTCAAAGATAAAATGAATGCTCCACCACTACCTATAAAGCTTCAAAACCAAACCCTCCTATTGTTGAACCCTCAGTTGAAGCTCTAGCATATCAGAAACCCATATGCTATTGCTTTAATATGATGACCTCAAATCATGAAGTGGGTATTTTATTGAAGATTTTTACAGATTTGGTTTTACTTGCAGTAACTAAAACTATGATGATTGATTTTTAAATGGAAATTTATATATATACTAAGTATACATTATTACCAGATATAAGCATTTAAGTAGTGAAAGCTTTCCCCCCCTACGTAATCACCCAATGAAAATAAAAGCTTTATAAGTCTATTTAAAACCATGACTAAAATGGGACATGGTTCCATTGAGTTGAAACAACAGAGATAAAATAATGGTGATGGCGTTGTTCTTGGTCTGGATTAAATAAAAAAAAAAGAACATAACTTGACATGGGTTTTCAAAAAGCCTTAATTTGGAAACATCATGAAATTGTTTATATGATATATATATGTATGTATGTATGTATGTATGCATGCATGCATGTATGTATGTAAACAATGCATAATACTCATTTTTAGTCTATAAAAGATAAGAAAACTTAAAAATATGTAATGTTCATTCATTCACTACTTCAAGGACAAAATGTATATTCAAATCTAGAATAAATCATTTAGATTGTCCTCAATCATGAATGCCTCACCCACTATTGTTTATCTTTATCATTTATTGACATTTTTATAAATTAATCTATAATCCACTATTCTTTTATTAAAAAAAATACTCCATTAAAATAATTACAATACCCACCTCATATGATGGTACGCTTTTCCATTCATTGCAGATGAAATTTCCCCTTTTGCTTCCAAAGCCTTCTTTTCTCTTCCAACTTCCATCTCTCTTTCTCAGTGTCCCTTCTGTGACTAAATACTTCCCTTCTTTAATTTCCAACTCCCTATTTTAATTTATTTGCATGTCACTTGAAAACCAAAGCTGTAGGCTTTGTTCTCAATGATTAACCAGGAGTCCCACAAGTAATTATCGGATAAATTTTCAATTTATCTCCCTTGATTTCCCAAGTTATTATTAAGGTAACTCAACTTAACCTTTCCAATTAAAATCATCATAAGATCGCATGCATTACTAACTAATAATCAATTCCACTTGACTAATAACAAATAAGTCTTTTAAAGTATGTGTTAATCCTAGTATTTAATTAGGATTTATACCCATATTTAATTAAAATAAATAATATATTGAATATCAAAATTTGATAATTGTCTAATATAATTAAATAATTTATTATTATAATAAATATTTATTTTGACAAATTAACTATAACATTAATACTTTTTTTTAATTAATTTATCCATAAAATCAAATATCTAGTTTCTTGATTTGCATATCAAGACTAAATCTTCACACAAATATAAGCACATGTACCATGACCAATGTGTCACAATGGCACATATGCCAAAGGGACAATAGTTAATTGGACTAAAACCTAGCAGAGAAAAATAGGATGTGACATCCTCTCCCCTTAAAATTTGTCATCACCTTGATGACACAAAAGTTTCAAATGATATCAGAGTTTATCACCATATAAACATAGTATCTATTATCATAGTATGTAAATAACTATAAAATTTACCTTAAAAATTCATCTTAGTTCACTCATTTACTATTATTTATAGAGTATTAGTTCCACAAGACCCTACTTAGTGACATTTTCTATTATGCAATTAAGTTTTGTGAATGTCTCTTATGCTAATGATTAACATGACCACCCCAGGGTTCAACAACTCCGTAAAAGTCTTATTGACTTTCCAAATACATATGAGATCATCAAAACAATTGATAAAGAAGAGTCCCACAAAACTTTCCAGTCCCTCCACAAATATTTCCAACCTAGAGAGTGTATTTTTCAAACTGGAGAAAAGTATTAAGGGCACCTGGTAAAAATGATGTGTATATGTCAATACTATCACTACTCTGTATAACCTTCGATAAGTATAACATGTCAATACTATCATTACTCAATCGAAGCTTTTGAAAAGTATGATGATGAATAGGAATTGGTAAAAATGTATACAAAATCATGGAATAATCATGCACATGGAATGCCCATCCAGTATACATGCGTATAACCATACGACTGAATTTGATAAGTTCTGCTTGTCAAATCCTAGATTCGACAAGTTCATCTATTAGATCTAACTTAGTACCAACAATCTGAGTCAATGTGAGGGTAAGTAAGATACCACCCTATTGCTTAGAAATCATGATCCCAATTCACCACTCTTCCCTTGGGTCTCTATGACTTGATGATCTTAAAAAAAAGGGCACAAGGCTCAAAGGAAAAAAATATATATGCTAAGAGATCATAAAAAACATTAATATATGCTATAAAATTTCCATATGTACTAACATACATATAATAAAATCATACAATCATCTCGATATTGTATTAAGCTGCTACTAGCTAAACATAACTAGTATAATAATTCCACAACTTAACCTATTATATATATAATCTCACAATTAACATAACATACTTAGGCGAAGGATTATATCACCCTTCAACCTTATAAGTGAGACCATGTCTCTTTCCTGCATGACTAACACACAATAATTTTAAAAGTTTATCTCTACCCTTACCAAGATGTTCTGTACATCTAATACCTTACTTGCTCTTGACAAAAAGGTACATAAACTACTCTTCAAAACAACATGTTTTAAAAATAGAATAATATTAGTCTAACAAAGGTAAATAATAACATACTATTTATAATCAACTATAATTAATATAAATCCATTGTTAGCCACTCCTCGTGGTCAAATTTACATTTTTAGATAAAATAGTAACTCTATAAAGTTACAAGTAGAAAGTAGAGAGATAATGTCTCAAAACAAAACTTCCTACATATTCTCAACTAGAAAGAAAATGTTAACCACAAGGATGTACCAATCTATCCAATCCTACAAATTTTCTCAATAAGAATTAGGAAAAACTATTCCACAAACTTAAGGGAAAAGAGATCAAAAAGTATTTTAGAAACAAGTTTCCACTTAAGAAAACACTAAATCAACAACCTAAAAATATGAACCTTTTTGGTAGCTTAAAATAATGTACGAGTAGAATGAGCATATCAAATCACCTCTAAGATAACGAAGGAAGATGATTCTTTTTCTCAAGTAATATATAGAAATAAATAAATAAATAAGGATGCTAATCCACAAATTCCTAACACAAAGGAATTTATACTCAAGTCATTTGCAATCAACTAAAGAAATTCCCATTCCTAGTTTTTATGTAAGCAAGACACAAAATGAAAGCATATATATATTGAAATTAGAAGCACTCCATGTATGCCAAATACAAATGCAAATGGTGAAGGTGATTTGGTTACCAAAAAATAAGTAGTCATGCTTGAGGTGTTCAATCAAAAGATCAAAAATATGGTAGGAAACTCTTGTTCACAACTCAAGAACTAAGATATGTACTCTCCTACCCATACATCTTATAAAACCATCACCAATGAGACACTCAATAAACCCACCTTTTAATAACTCTAAAGGGTTACAAATTCTCTTAGGGTACCCATTCAATGTACCACACATTTTTCTAAGTTCTCTTTTCTGACAAATAAAAGATACAAAAATGTTAATGGACTCATTAGGTCTCAACATTTGAGCCTAAGATCTGATACCACATGTGACAACCCTCCTAATTTTACTTAGAAAATACTATATTTAAAAAATAAAAAACTAAATATTGAACATTCATTCAACCACAGTTGTTAGAATACTTTAGTCAGTCATATAATCAACAACTTCAAGTAGTAACAATTTTCAACATTCCAATACTACAAGCAATAAAATAAAATGTAAGATAAAAAAAGTTTACTATCTCAAAAGGGACATTAACACAATACAAATTCTAAAACTAAATACTGGTACCAATTCAACCAGTC
>JARHVA010000540.1:912500-1175000 GCA_037957365.1 Torreya grandis | reverse complement strand
ATATATATTTTATAGACCAAAAATGTGTATTATGCATTGTTTATATATATATATATATATATATATATATATATATATATATATATATATATATATATATATATATATATATATATATATATATATAAACAATGCATAATACACATTTTTGGTCTATAAAAGATAAGAACACTTCAAAATATGTAGTGTTCATTCATTCATTACTTTAAGGACAAAATGTATATTCAAATCTAGAATAAGCCATTTAAATTGTCCTCAATTAAGAATGCCTCACCCACTATTTTTCATCTTTAACATTTATTGACAGTTTCCTATATTAATCTATAATCCATTATTCTTTCATTAAAAAAAATACCCCATTAAAATAATTATAGTACCCACCTGGTACACTTTTCCCTTCATTGTAGATGAAATTTCCCCTTTTACTACCAAAGCCTTCTTTCCTCTTCCAACTTCCGGCTCTCTTTCTCCATGTCCCTTCTATGACTAAATCCTTCCCTCCTTTAATTTCCAACTTCCTGTTCTAATTTATTTGCATGTCACTTGAAAACCAAACCTGTAGGCTTTGTTCTTAATAATTAACTGGGAGTCCCACAAGTAATTATTGGATAAATTTTCAATTTATCTCCCTTGATTTCCCAAGTTAGTATTAAGGTAAGTCAACTTAAGCTTTCCAAGTAAAATCATCATAAGATCTCATGAATTACTAACTAATAATCAATTCCACTTGACTAATACCAAATAAGTCTTTTAAAGTATGTGTTCATCATAGTATTTAATTAGGATTTATACCTATATTTAATTAGCATAAATAATATATTGAATATCACAATTTAATAATTATCTAATATAATTAAATAATTTAAGATTATAATAAATATTTATTTTGACAAATTAACTATAGCATTAATACGTTTTTAAAAATTAATTTATCCATAAAATCAAATATCTAGTTTCTTGATTTGCATATCAAGACTAAATCTTCACACAAATGTAAGCACATATACCATGGCCAATGTGTCACAATGACATGTATGCCAAAGGGACAATAGTTCATCAGACTAAAACTTGGTAGAGAAAAATAGGATGTGACAAAGATGATGCAATTTTTGGTGCACATGGGGAGACTGTAGCTTACTTTCAGTGAAAGGAATTATTTATTAATTCCAACAGTCCCACTTAATTTCTTCCACTAGCTGCTTCAACATCCATAATGCCTAAATCTTGTCTTAGGCATTTAAAATTCTCTTGTGTCAATGCTTTTGTTAATATGTCTGCTAGTTGCTCCTTTGATCTGCAAAAATGAAGCTCAATTTATTTATCTTCAACCAACTCCCTTATGAAATGATAATGGATTTGAATGTGCTTGCTCCATCCATGGAAAATTGGATTCTTCATCAAGGCTATTGAGGATACATTATCACAATAAATTGTAGTACCACTTCCTTGTTCCTCATGCAAGCTGATTAGGATTCCATGAAGCTACATTTGTTGCAATATACTCATCTTCTGCTATGGATTAATACACTATGGATTGTTTCTTGGAAGCCCATGAAATGACTCCTAAACCCATGTGGAACACATATCCTGATGTACTCTTCCTGTCATCTACACTTTTTACCTAGTTGCTATCTGTATAGCCAACCAACTCAAATTCACTTGATGTAGTATAGAAGATGCCATAATTCTTTGTGTTGTTGACATATCTCAAGATTATCTTTCCTAATTGCCAATGTGTATTCTTAGGTGTCTCCATGAATCTAGAAACCAAGATTAATTCATGCATGATATCAGGGCTAGTCACTGTCAAGTACATTAGACTTTCAACCATGCTTTTGTATAAGGTTGGATTTACCTCATTGCCACAATCTTCTTTACTTAATTTTAGACCTATGGCTATTGGTGTTGGCGTAGGCTTGTTGTTCAATATTCTAAATCTTTTCAATATCTCTATGGCATATTTAGATTGAGAGATAAATATGTCATGATCCATTTGGTGTATGCCTATGCCAAGGAAGTACATTAACAAACCTAAGTCTATCATTTCAAATTCCATTTTCATTGCTTCTTTGAACTCAACAATGAAAGGATCATCATTTCCTGTAGAAATTAGATCATATACAAATAATACAATAATCAAAATCTTACCATGGCTTGCCTTGATGTAAAGTTTGGGCTCACTGCTAATTTTGTTGAAGCCATTACTAGTAAAATATGAATCAATTCTACTGTACCATGTCCTTGGTGTTTTCTTAAGCCTAGAGAGTGCTTTCTTTAGCCTATACACCTTATTTTCTTATCCTGGGACTTCATAGTCAGACGATTGATACACATATACTTATTCTTTGAGCACTCCATTCAGAAAGGTAGACTTCACATCTATTTGATATACCTTCCACTTGTGTTGGGTAGTTATTGCTAAGACAACCCACATAGTTTCCATTCTTGCAACAGAAGCATATGCCTCATCATAATTTATTCTAGGTTGTTGTTTGTAGCCTTTAATAAACATTCTTGCTTTATACCTCTCAATCTTCCCTTCTATAGTGTTTTTGGTCTTATAGACCCACTCA
Organism: Torreya grandis; assembly: GCA_037957365.1. Taxonomy (NCBI): domain Eukaryota; kingdom Viridiplantae; phylum Streptophyta; class Pinopsida; order Cupressales; family Taxaceae; genus Torreya; species Torreya grandis. The sequence continues at coordinate 1,172,427 of JARHVA010000540.1, read as the reverse complement.
ACTCTAATAACATGTTTACCCTTAGGTAATTCAGCTAGCTCCCAAGATTTGTTTTTCTCTATTTAATCTATTTAATCATCCATGACCTTACACCATTTTTATTCTTTTACTACTTCTTCAAAATATGTAGGATCACTATGAGAAAATAAAGCAAAATTTAGATTTTTATCATCATACCTTGTATTATCATAAATTTCCGTCAAACTCCTTGTCTTTCTTGGCATTAGAGAAGCAAGGGTTGGATCTAAACTACTATTGGAGCTGCTTGACTGAGGAGTATATTATGAACTTGATGGAAGTGTTGCCAAAGGCTCACCATGTTGATCTATGACTAGTTTAGCTTGGCTATCTTGATTTCCACCTTCTACATCATCCATGGGTATAATTACTGAGATACTCAAGGTAGTGTCAATAGATTCATCCCATGATTCATTCTCAATGAATTTTCAACATTCGTGTTGGTCACATTCTTCTTGGTAACATGGTTATATAGTCTATATGCTTGAGACTCTTCACTATAGCCAATGAAAATGCACTTTTCTCCTTTATCATCAAATGTTTGCCTTTTTTCCTTTGGCACATGAGCATATGCCACACATCTAAAAATTCTTAGATGCTTCACAATTTATTTTCTATTTGTCCATGCTTCTTGTGGAATCCTTTTGCGTACGACCTTTGTCAAACTTATATTTGAAAAATATATTGATTTTGCTACAACTTCACCTCAATACTCTTTTGAAAGTCCCTTGGCTTTCAACATGCTTTTAGCCCTCTCTTGGATGGTTATATTCTTCCTTTCTGCCACTCCAATTTGCTGTGGAGTGTACCTAGTGGTGAATTATTTTTCAATGCCTTCTTTCTTGCAAAAACTCAAAAATTCTTTAGAGATATACTTGCCCCCTCTATCTATTCTTAGGGCCTTGATGAAGTACCCACTTTTCTTCTCAACCAATGCCTTAAACCACTTGAATTTCTTAGAGACTTTAGATTTATTATTTAAGAAATAAAACCAAGTCATCCTACTGTAATCATCTATGAAAGTCAATAAATATGCATTCTTACCAAATGAGAGAGTTTTCATTAGGCCACACAAATCAGAATGCACCAACTCCAATGGTGCTTTTGCCCTTCTAGACATCCTTGATTGAAAAGGTTGCCTATGTTGTTTTCCTAAGATGCATCCCTCACATTTTATATCAAGTTATACTATTCTTTATAGTCCTTTAACCATATCTTTCTTGGACAAAAGACTTAATCTAGAATAACTTAAATGCCCATACTTCAAATGCTAGAGTCTGGATGTGTCTTTGATGACTGTCTTGAAGGCTACTTGCTGTAGTATCATCATATTCTTGATTTACATAAGAAAAACACTTTGCATCTTGAGTGAAAACATGTGATTCTTTATCATTTGAACCATAACAATCCTTCTCTTCCTTCCATCTATGTCAAATATTGTGCACTCTCCATTTTCCAATCAGGACTCTATACCCTTTTTGGACCAACTATTCAATGCTCAAAAGATTGTGTTTTAACTTTGGGGCATAGTATATGTCCTAGATTGCTCTTCTTTCACCTTGCTTGGTGTGAATGATGATAGTCCCTTTGCCCACAACTGGAACATTTTCATTGTTCCCCATCTTGATCTTAGGGTGAATGCTCTTGTCAATGGAGGCAAAGAAACTCTCATTACCACTCATGTGGTTATTACAAGCACTGTCCAATAACCAAACCTCATCATTTCTTTGCTCAGTAATATTACAAATAATGAACATGTTTGGCAAATGTTCAGATTCATTCATTGGCTCATTAGCTACATTTGCATTTTGCCTTGAATGGTCATGCTTCCTCTTTAAACAATCACTAGTAAAATGACCATACTTAAGACAATAGTGACATTGAACATTAATTTTGTCATACCTTTGATTTGAAGTACTACTCCTCTTCTTGTACTGGGAGTCTGACTATGAGTTGCCTAGTCCTTCTTGACTACTTGAGCTTTCTCTTTGATAGTAGATTCTTCCTCTTCCTCTACCTATGAATCTTCTGCCTCTATTTTCTCTTCCTCTGAAACTAGATTGGGATTTGAAGACTTGCTCTAGGGAAGAAGGAGCAGCTTTATTTAGCCATTGCTCATGGGTTTATAACAAACCCATCAACTCATCCACTGAAATGTTTTTATCCTCTTCAATTGTAATGACCACTAGATCAATCTCAATGGTAAAATCCTCAATATCTTCTCAACGATCCTTTGATCTTCCATTATTTCACCATTAATCCTTATCTAAATTTTTAGACTAGGTATTCTAGTATGAAGATTTGAAATGGTCTCACCTTCATTCATCTAAAGAGTTTCAAAATCTCTTCTAATCATTTGGAATTTCACTAACCATACCTAATCAGTACCTTGATAGGAATTTTGGAGGATCTCCCATGCCTCCTTTGAATAGTTTGTTGCTGCTATTCTGGGTATATGGATTTTTCCATAATTGTCTCAATCAGGTTCAAGGATTTTTCATCATTTCTCTAATTCTCCTTCAACAGGGTCTTTTTAGGCATTTGATAATGCATTGTAGGCTGTTGGGTCGACCCCATCTATGAAATTGATGATCAAACAATCCCACTAGTCATTGGTGACCATTATCATCTTCATCTTATTGTCCCATATGCCATAATTCTGACCATCGAAGGTTGGTAGATGTTTCCAACTCTTTCCCTCTGTGCTGACATGCTGTGGATATGGACTGCTTTAACTTTCCTCACAATTCTCTACACCCATGATCTCTTTTAGCTTCTTGGTGGCTTTTTTTGACAAAAAGATGGCGTCTCTTTTGGTAGTGGTTGTAATTCACAATTACAATAAGCTTGCTTCTATCAAGAAGTGAAACTGCACCTTTGTTACAAACAACAATCAATAGATCTCAAACTTGTCTCAATTTTTACTTAGTAGCATCCTTGGCATTAGTGTAGATGAATACCAAGGATGTGAAAAATGAACATAGGCTATACAGGGTTAACATTTGTAGCTGGTCCTTCTTTCTTCGGATCTATATAGCACTGGATATACACATCTCAACTAGTATCTTTGATCTTTGGTAGCACTTCTTTCTAACACAACTGCTCACTTCTTCAGTGCTCCTCTGAGTTGGATACATGTTACTTTATATAATCTCCTATTAGATCAAAAGTTAAGGGCTTTGCTGACTGCAATGATTTTTTTTTCAAACAACATCCACTCTATTCTTCACCCAACTGCTCTCTCCAATGACCCTAGTAGCTGGCAGCTTTTTTCTTCTTGACAACTTCACTATTTTCTCCTTGCAACTCTTTTGGATGACTCTGATACCAATTTTTTAAAATTAAACACACAAACAAACTGAAAAATCTATTAAACTGCTATGAATACACTTCCATAACATATATTTGAAGACCAACCAAGACTAATGTTACAGAAGCTAATAAAAAAAATGTTTCATTGCTTGAATAACCTTATTACACACATCTCATTAAATAAGAGGTCTTACAAACATCGATAGTAGACAAAACAAATGAAAAAATTAATCAAATAAAAAATTTCGATGTAATAGTAGAAACTTTCAGTGGAGGTGACTTGAATGGGTAGATAATGATGATTGCAAAATGGTATAGCTTTTTACGAACATGAAGAGGTTTAGCTTCCTTTCAATGAAAAGAATTATTTATTAACGCCAACAAAAACAATGTGTCCTCTTCCTTTTACCTAATATTTATTTTTTTATGCGACTCTCATGTTTAATTTTGATTAAATTAAATTTTGTTTCGTTCTTTTTGTGAAAATAATAAAAAAATAAAAACTTTCAATGCAATAGTAGAAACTTTCGGTGGAGGTGAAGTAAATGAGTAGATAACGATGATTGCAAGACAGTATAGCTTTCGACGCACATGGAGAGATTGTGGCTTCCTTTCGATAAAAGGAATTATTTATTATCTCCAACAAAAACATTTACCTATTTTTTATTCTTTTATGTAACTTGAATGTTTCTTTTTGATTAAATTAAAGTTTACTGCAAGTGACTTAAATGGGTAGATAACGATGATTGCAAGACATTATCGCGTTCGACACACATGGAGAGATTGTAGCTTCCTTTCGATAAAAGGAATTATTTATTATCTTCAACAAAAACATTTACCTATTTTTTATTTTTTTAATGTAACTTGAATGTTTTTTTTTTTTTTGGGATTAATGTTTCTTTTATGTGATTTGCATGTTTTTTTTAATTAATTTAAAGTTTGATTGATACTTTTTATCTCTTTGTTTGCTTCTTCTTTTTGTTTCATTTTACCTCCTTGTGAAGATCCATATTTAAAAGTTTTTATGGCTTGCATGTTTTTTTTTTAAAATTAAAGTTTTGATACGTTTTTTTTTTTTTTTTTCATCTCTTTGTTTGCATGCTTTTTGTTTATATATATATTTTTTCTTTTTGTTTCTTTTTTTTCATCTTTTTGTTTGCATGCTTTTTGTTTATATATATATTTTTTCTTTTTGTTTCATTTTACCTCCTTGTAAAGATCACATATTTAAAAGTTTATATAGCTTGCCTGTTTTTTTTTATTAAATTAAAGTTTGATAAGTTTTTTTTTTTTTTGATTCTTTTTATTTCTTTGTTTGCATGCTTTTTGTTTATATATATATATTTTTTCTTTTTACTTTTTTGTGAAGACCACATAGTTAAAAGTTTTTGTGTCTAAAAACTAAGTTTCAATTCTTTAATAACCAAAATTTTAAATCAATAAAAAAATTCTAAAAATTAAAAAAACTCAAAATTTATTGTTAAAAAATTATACTTTCAAATTATTTTTGTTTTATAAAATTATTTATGTTTTATACTTTTTTACTTTTGAGCTAAACCTCTAAATTACCGTCTTTTATCGAGTTTGAATGATTTTGTTGAATAATCATGGATTTAAAGAATAACCTTTTAAAAGGGATCATGAAATAACTTTTAAAAAGGAATCATGGATTTGGAGAATAATAATCTTGGATTTAAAAGGTTCTTATTTAATAACAGATCATGGATTGAGAGAGTAACTTTTGAAAATGTTCGCTCCCAATTTTGAAATGATATTGTTGACGATGAAGAACCTTATTAAGATGAACATACCGTTGAACATACCCATGAAATCACTTTTCATTAAAAAAACCCACCTTCCCAAGTTACGAAATACCTATTAACAATAATCAAACCAAGCATCGGGTTTGTCGAATCATCCAATAAACGTGACGGAAATCATTAAAATACAATTATAAAAATGTGCGAGAGGATGGAAGATTCCGGCGGGAGTCATGATTAGAGTTCATGGAGAGGCGGCAGAAACCTTATTCAGGATGATAGATGACGGCATAAAAACAAGCGCCGTCTTCGCAGTGAGGTGTGAAGATTTTCTGAACAAGGTAATCAAAGTATTAGCCCTTCAGAATTAGAGGAATGGACAGAGGGAAAAGGGTGCAAAGAGTGGAAAGAAATCAAGGGAAAGATGTTTCAGTAGATTGATTAACAGAGAAGGCAACAGTTACTAACTTTTTCGAGAATTTGGATAAGAAGATTAAGAATCCATTCATGAGAATTTGGTTAAAGAAGATGTGAGAGGTGACAACAGGAATGGAAGAGGTGGAAGATGATGATATAGCAAAACTTATGAAAACTTTCATATTTAGATCCTAAACAATTGCTCAGGCATAGGAACATTTTTGATACTGCTCAGAATATAACTAATTGCTTTCAAATGGAACATGGTCCTTCTCCTGTATTGCATAAAAAAATCCTGAATATTGAGGTAGTAGTTCATACTATGGGGCTGAAAGTGACAGAACGCAGGCACATAATTATGAGTGGATTGGTGAAATTGCAGTAGAATGGAGTTTATGACAAGAACGTTGGAAATGGCATATTCGTTGCTCTCAAACGTAACAGAACGTAACATCGTTCTCCTCCCTATATATTGAATTGACAGAACGCAGTCACATAAGTATAGACGGATTAGTGAAATTGCAGAAGCGTGGGATTCATGACCCAAAAAAGTTTGGAAATGATATATTCGCTTCTCCAAGTTTTTGTGATGTAGAGGATGTGGAGGAAGGAGAGGTAGAACCAGAACTAAGAAGTGTAGAAGGTGTGAAGGCAGATGGGAAATTCGGGGTCAAAAAGAGGTTGTGAGATTATTAGGCAAAGGGACAGTTCTAAAATGTTATTTCGACAATTAAATTAAAAAGATCACAATTTTTCTCCGACGAACATGGTAAATAAAGAGTTTATTAAAAAAAAACTACAACAGGAATTTTATTTTCTTGTTTTTTTAGAAAAATAGGTTCAGATAAGCTGCTCTTGGGTCTATTTTATAGGAGTAAAAAATTCAGGAAGAGACATTATATGGGTTCCAAAATTCATTTTGAATATTTAAGAGCGAATTTTATTTGTTGATAAATATCTTGTCGTCACTCAATCGGTCAAAAGAAAAAAAAGAAAAAAAAAGTCGCTAATTCTGGAGACGGTTAAAGAGTGATGAAGTGGCTGGTACAAGAAACGCTTAGTGACTGTATGTTTAACACATTTTAAATGTTAAACAGCAGAGATAGGTAACTGTTAAAGACTCATATATTCATGTTGTTTATTCTTTTGGAAAGATAAAACAAAGAGAGAATATTTATCAATTATATGCATATTTCTATTTTAAAATACGGCTGTTGTACAACATCATCTTCCTTCGAATTGTACGATGCTTCACGTTTAAAGAAAGATCAGAGTTCATATACATAAATCCAAATCTGAATTTTCTGTATATAAATATTGCAATGCATTGAAACAAAAGAGTCCCAAAAAGTTGGATCAAACACACTTATTGACTTAAAAACGGAGTAATATTATTAAGAAATGCTCAGCTGAACAAGAAAAATGCCTACTTCTCACACTAGGTGTTAGAACAAGGACAACATTTGACAGGCAGATAACCGTCACATAAAAAACAAGTAACAAGAATTAAGAAATGAACAAATCAGTTAGTGAAAGGCTTCTTGGCAGTCTCCACTGCACCCTGCATCACCCCCATTGCCTTCTCCCCAGCCTGCACTTGCACAAACATACAGACTCCATTAAAAACTGTAACAAGCATTATGATAATGTAAATAAAATAAATGTTAGGACAAATTAGAACCTGCTGGAATATAGAGCCCATTTCGTCCTTGGCCTGGCCGGCCTTGTCCGCGGCAGTCTGGGTGGCTTCAGAGGTCTTCGCCTTTGTTGATTCAGCAGTTTGCGCAGATTTATCCATGGCTGACTGTGCTGTTCCCTTGCTGGCTTGGCTTGCTTCAGAAGCCTTCTCTTGAGCCCCTTCCTTCACCCCCTGAAAGTACACAACATAAATCATTATGGATAGATAGATAGATAGATAGGAAGGAAGATGTAATGAGGAAATAATAAATGGTAAGGTAATACTTGGGCATGTTGATGAGCTTGCCCACTCTTCTCCTCCCCAAAATTCATAGCACGATCGGCAGCTTCAGACATAATGCTTGCTGGCTGGCTGCTAACTGAACAAAATCAATGAAAAAGAAAGAGCTTCTCTGAAGTGAGAATGATAGGAGAATGTTGAGTAACTGGATAAATACCGCCCAAAACACCACCTTTACGTGACACGTTTTGTATACCTTTGACATCTGCATGGACACTTGTCGCGCACGTGCCTGCTTGCCTACTTTTTTTTTTCCCACATGCCAAAATCAAAGGCGTGATTGGACCATGGATAACCCCATAAAAGAAGTTATTACGATGCGTTTAACTATCAACTTATAGACGAATTATTAGGATTTTTGTTCAATATTTGTCGCTTCAGTTTTTAAATAAATGAAATCTCGTCTCTCGAAAGCTTTCGAAATACTTCATACTAAAATAAGATCTTTCTTTCTTTTTTTATTTAATAATAAAAAAAGGGGCTTTCTCTTTAATGAAATTTAGAAATTCTTCCCATCGAAAAATGTGGAGATGGATTGTATGGATGGAATCAAATAAATATTTAATTTATTAAATAATTATTTATAAAATAGTTGATTTTTTTTTAAAACATTAGTCAATTGATGACATTAATGTGACATCAAATGGTCATGCAAATGTGGTATAAATAGAAGTGCAACATTATTACAAATGTGATGCAAGCAACATAATTTAAAATGTTTAGTTACATTAATTGTGTGTTCAATTTGTACCACTAAATTAGAGATGTTTTCCAGAAAATATCAACTCAAAAATATAAAAAAACCATTGATTTTCAATGCAAGTTTAACTCAAATTGTAGAACAAATTACCCTGAATATAACACTGCACATCATTGTTGAAGCACTTGATTTGGAAAAAGATAGACAAGCCTATTTATCCTCAATGGATAATATAAATCAACAATAACAACTTTTATCTTGAGTGTAACTCAATCCTCAATGACATACCATATTGTTGAAAAATGTGCCCAAAGTTGTGAGATTATTTGATTTTCTTGTTGGAGGTCATCCTTAGCCAACTATGTCATAATAGCTTGACATTTGTAAAAATTCTCCCATATACCCTTTTTGAGGAGCTCTAGTTGATATAGAAACTATCTAGATTGCTCAACAGAAAATCTATTCCTAGGCACCTCATTTTCTAAGCACATTCTTCTTGTCAACATTTTTTTTTAATCTCAAAATATAATTTAAGATCCTTTTCATGATTTGTCTAATCAAGATTGCTTAAAACCACTACATGAGCTTTATTTGCAGTGTCAATGTCGTTTTGAATGTCCCTCTACATAACAGCATGTTAAAAGCTATAATCAAGTATTCATACACTAATAGAATTTTTTTGTACAATGAAATCATTCTAAAATTTATTGTACTTGTCAATAATTCGTACGATGGTGAAATTTTTTTCCATTGCTTGTTGACTTGTGTTCTTTAGTTTCTCAACATTTTCCTAGTTCTATACAAGTTTGGAGACCAACAGAGTAACTTGCAAATGATGAGACATAAATTGGTCTCCAAAAACATCTTAAATTGGTCTCCAAAAACATCTTTCATATGTTGAGGACACTTCTCAATGATCATGGCTTGCATTTTATTTATATCTTTTTCAAGGTCCTCTTTATTTCTCTTCAAATTTAAGACATAATCCTTCACCGCACTTTTGAACTGATTCAATCCTCTCCCTAGATAATAAATCAAACATAATTTTTTATTAATAACTTCTTTTGGTATAAGATGTGATAGCAAAATACTTGGAATGATGTTGATGAAATTTAGGCTCAATGTTTAAACTCATTATAAAAATATGTAAAATTATTGATAAGTGATGTAGGAGCATCCAAAAATTCATGCAATCTTTTACATCAACGAAAAACAAAGTGTTTGTGTGTTTTTATGACTTTTTTCATTTGTTTGTTATTTTCGCATGGTTACACAATGACTAGTTAGTTCTTGAGGTTTACATGAGCTTGTAGACATTTATTTGTGGGTATGTTAGTCCACACATTTATGTTTGAAAATTTGTATGAATGTCCATGTGGTAGAAATGTTATGATCCAAGGCATTTTTGTAACTTAGAGGGGATGCTTATTTAGTTGGGGAAAGAGATAATTTGAAGAGACAGTGAGAGAAGAAAATAAATGAAGGAATATATTCATTATTGGGTTAGAACAATAGACAAGAATAGGTGGTAGACTTTTGGGTGACTTTTGGCTAGTGGAAGGTGAACCTATTATGGCTGGATCATTTTCTAGGTAAAATTTAGAATACAAAGGCAAACAAAAGGCCAAGTTGTGAATGGATTGTATGAGGGTATGAATCAGCTCCATGGAATGTTATAATCCCATAGATTAAAGTGTGGGTGAGAGTGAGAGCGGGTGTGCATTCATTTGTAAAGTTTTGAATATGATTTCAATGAAGATGTGTGTATAGAGTGTGCTTATATATGTGTTAAGATTTTGAGTTTCTAATTATACATAATAAAGGTAAAGCTTGGCCTTAATTGGCTAAACTCTTTGTAATTTCACCATTTGGTATCAAAGTGAAGTGTTTTCCTTTTAGGTTGAGTGTGTAAGGATCTTGTATTAGTTAGTTGTAGGATATAAAAAATTTGTTTGAGTGAGTTGCGAGTAGTAAAAAATAAGCTTGCATAGTAGTGAGGATGAGTTTGTTACAAGTGTGAGAGAAGTCTTGAAAGGGTAGTGGATGTGAGAGAGTCCATTTTTAAATCTATTTCAAGTTGTGAAATAGAATCCTACTTATTGATGAGAGATGACAAACAAAGAAGAAAGAGCATGAGGATCAGAAGACTTGATAAAAATGGTGAAGGAATTACAAGAAGTATTGGATATGATGGAGATGATTGCACAAAGTGGAGATGTTGCAGCTATGAGTGAAGAAGAGATGATGATGGTTTTATTTTACATATAAGAAAGGTTGGACATAATGGAGAGAGTCCAAATAAGGAAAGTAAAAGGTTCCAACAAAAGAAAGAGACTAACTAGGGCCATGGTAAATGATAAAGTTAATACCACTAGTAATTTTATTTTTTTATGTGGTAAAGAGATCCCAAAAAAGTTCATGAAATGGATAGTGGAGTTAGAATTTCATTTTGAAGAGGATAATATTTTAAACCCCATGAGGGTAAATATTGCATGCAAGATGTTGTGTGGAGTTACAGTCATGTATTGGATAGATATCTAAGAGAGGATAAATCAAAGGTAAGAATAAGGTGAGTGGATGGGAATATATGGTTTCAAAGTTGTTGGGTCATTTTGTGCACCCAAAATGCAGAAATAGTGGATGTATAAGCTTCATGTGTCAAGGTGTGAAAGAGAATAAAAGTAGAAGAAGATTTCCATGAAAGGAAAAATGAGAGGGAATTTACCATGTGAGCATCTCAAGAATTATTTGAGAAGTATCAAGAAGGGGGATGTGGATGTGGATAAGAATGTTGTCTTGTAATATAACAAGAGGGTAAGGCTTCTATGTCAGAAGCCTAAATATGTTTTTTAGAATAGTAAGGAGAAAGAGAGTTATGAAAAGCCAAAAGAGGAATAAATCCTTATGGAAAATGATATCGAGGCATTAAATTGTTCACCAGAAGAGGGAGATTTATTAATAGATGATGGGAAAGAAATTTTGATATCCCATAAGTGGGCAGAGGAAGAATCATCCTTTGTTAATGAAGGAAATACATTATATTCTCTTTTGGAGGGAATAATGGTTAAATACAACCAAGGAAATCTAAATATCTCTTTTAAAAAATAAATAGAGGTGAATGAAGAAGGTAGCCATGAGGATTTATAGGTTTTATGAAGGAAACAATAGAGGTGGTTGAAGAAGGCAACTATGAGGAGTTATATGTTTCCATGAAGGAAACAATAGATATGTTTTTTGTTTAAGTTAATACACATGAGGAAAGTATGGTTGAAGACTAGCCATGTGAAGGAGAAAAAAGTAGAAATAAAAATGACAAGAGAACAACCATGGAGGTTCTTGATAACGAGCCTTTAGGATTCCATCATGACAGTGAAAGCTGTGGGGAGAAAGTGAGAAGTAGAGAAGTTTTGGACAATATGTCCTTAAGACATGATGAAGAGTTGGAATATGTGTTTGTGGGAACTCTTGATTCCCTTAAATTTTTGTTCAATGTGCAGGTCCAACAATAGAAAAGATGGCAAAGGAAAAGATAAAGTGTGGTTCAATCCAACATGATCATTTGTATGAAAAGCAAAGTGAATACGTGGATTAAGCAGATGATATAGCAATAGGAGTTGAAGAGTTATTTGGTAACGATAGATGAAAAATACATTTTTTTTTCAAATCATCATGGAGACAAGAGAGAGTGCATACAAATTGGATTTCATTTTTAGTAGTTAGAGTTGGGAGAGAAGCCTCTCATAAAAAGTAAGTGAAAGAGATTAGAAAGAGGAAGAGGACCTCAATAGGATAACATTTATAGAAAAAGCTATGCATTAAATATCCATATTGAGATATGGATAAAGAGTGGATTTGTGGATGGAAAAGTCAATAACTTGGTGATAGATACATGCTAATTGATTTAATATGTAATGTATATAACATGTATCAAAAATTTGAAAACATGTGCCCCAAATTTATTCCCAATGCATAGAATTATGTTTCATATGTATATCTAATTCATATAAGCTATGTAAACTAAATCAAATTCAACTCATTATATCATTGTATGTATGTGGATTCTTGTCTTCTATGACATGGCCCAACTGATATGCCCCCCATTTTGAGGTGAGGGGACTACAAAATTGATAAACACCTTATCTCAGAAGGATAAGACAATTATGTTGTATTTGTATGAATCATGTAAATAAAGAAGCATATAGTAATGTCATGTTGAAGTAGATATATCAATGAAGCTCATAATATGGCATACATAACAATCCCTAATATGCATGATGTGAATCATGGAAACTTATAGAAGATAACAATCTCAACAAATAATTTGTCATGCACACAAGAGTACTCAAACTTATCACAAAGAGGGGTCCAAGGAGACCAAAAATAAGGGGCATGTTCAAATGTTGCACACTCAAGTGGAATACATGTGAAAATCTCCACACACCAAATAAATAAGAAATGCTCAGGGGACTATGTCCAACAAGCAAAGGAACATGTTCAAATGTTACACAAGAAATCCAAAGAAGCAAACAAGTACACTCAAGCAAGCTAATGTAAATAGATGAAGCAATGAGATAATAAACAACTAGAATAAACATGCCATACTAGTCCTTGCGTACATGTATTAGCAAAATTTGATGTAGAATAGCACATCAAATACATTGTGTAATATATAAACATGAGTATAGGAATGAGAAATATATATAAGATCTATAAGATAATGGAAAATGATCATAAAAAATATAACTTGTATCAATCATGATCATATAGAACCAGTATGCCCCCAACGTATTATATCATGCTAGAAGAGGAAAGGTCCAAGATCCACTTTTTGAGATATCATAGGTCTAATGTATGCTTGTATCACACTCAAGTACACATGAAACATATTTGTGTATATAAATGATATACAAAAACTAGTAAACATATGAAATGATACATGTTTTTGGTAGTTTTTTATGAATCATTTGAATGTTTATGTATTTTCTTGAATATTTGATTTTTTGGAATATTTTTATTGTTTACCTTTTTTTGTATTTGTTTGGATTTATGTAGCTTGATTAGAATGAAATGACATGTTTCTTCCCATTTAGAGGATAAAGGGTTGTTTGGTGGCCCTTTTGACTATTTTAGCTACCACGATTATTTCTATTTTGTCATTGCCAATGCTTCAATGTCTTTAGATAATGGAATTCCAATTGTTGTTGTTATATTTGTATCATTGTATCCATCATACATCACACAAATGTATTTATATTTTAACTAGAAATCGAGGAACATATTTTTAAATATACCATCATAGTCATATCTGTCAACTAATATTGGTTGAGATGAAGGGTTAAGTTTGGTCTCATATTCAATACCCATATGAATGTATAAGTAGCCTTTGGTCCACATGCTATGGGTAGTATAATATGTAAAAAATATTTGGGCATCAACAATGAGTTTTTTAATCTCATTTATATCATGCCCCAGCTGCTGAGAAAATGTAAGGCTACAAATGATGTCCCAATTATTTGTATCAACCTTGATATGTTGAAAATGGATTCCATCAACATTTGTGATAATAGTTAGATATTCATGACATGGATCATTTAAAGGATGCATTTATTTTGAAATATTAGAAGTATTATGTCATTTTCAATTTTTAGGTAAAATTTGTATATGACCATCATGTTTGTATTTTTGAATTTTACTTTGTAAAGCACCACAATGTTTAGTATCATGGTCAATGATTCGATGATAAGTGTAATATCATGATTCTTATTTTGGCATAAGTCTAGTTTGTGACCGATGTTGATTAGGAGGTAAGGATATCATCTTATGTTCAAGTAACATAGAAATAATGATATGTAGAACATCTAGTTTTTTTTGAGACCTATAATATTTGGTGAGGGGACTTATGAGAACACTCCACATAATTCACATGGTTGATTTTCGTTTTGCCTTTATAAGGTTGACTTAAAGCTTGAAACCATGAGGGATGAATAATATATCAAGTATTCACATGTTCATCTATGATTTTTGCCTTGCCCTTATTTGAAATTGTTTGTGTATCCTCTAATGATTAATTTAACTTGTATGTACTAGGGCTTATAGGTGTGAATAGATCATGTGATAGATGATGAAGTGGATCAAAGTTAAGCATACTTAGCTTTTCATCAGTCATATCATAAGGGAGTTTATCATCCCTATCATAATAATTTGAAACCTTTCCATCTTGGTGTTATGAATTTAACACTAAAGGTAGCTCATATGTTTTATTTTTGTTATGGTTTTGATATCATTGCTTCCTCTTGTAATAGAATTTATTCTATATTCATATATTTATGGATTTATGAATATCATGAGATATATGCTCTATTTTAATTGATTTCCATGTTTCATAAGTAGTTATGCTCTTGATTGGAATAAATTTTTTAGGTGATATTATTTGAGGAATTCTCAAAGTGTCTAAATGTAACTTTTTAGAAAATTTAAAAGGGTCATAATCGTCAGGCATAGTCCATAATATCCCCTCATGTATAAATTTTACACATCTATGTAATGTAGATGGTAAAGCTTCCATAAGATGTATCCAAGGTCTATCTAAAAGTAGGTTATAATGCAAATATTGAGACATTAATAGAAAATTATCTTATATTATTTTTGGCCCCAATGTCACATTTAATGTTATCTGACCCACAAATGAGCTACATGAATCATCAAATCCTTTGATATGTACATCTAATTTTTGCAGAACATCTAAACTAATACCCATGATTTACATAAATTCTATACTACAAATATTTATAGGAATCTCTTGATTCATTTATTTTGAATATTGACTTGCATGAATAGATGCAAATATTAATCAATAATTTCCTTCAAGGGTAAATCTATGCGGTCAAAATTTATGAGGTTGGCATTATTTTCAAGGTCTTGCGTAGTATCTAAAAAATAGGTTAGTTCGATATCACTTGATACTTGATTTTCATGTAAGTTTTCATATAAAATATTCTTGTAAATAGTTGATTGATTCAGAAATTCAAGAATTGATATCTTACCATGGGTGTTACTTAATTGTTCAATCATATAATACCCTTTAGATTTTATGATAAGTCAATGCTTAAGAGGAACTTGTTGTAAATTAACATGTGGTTGAATAGGTTTAACACCTTTTCCTTTACATGTAATGACAACATGGACAAAAAAATACAATATAAGTCATGGATTAATAATGGGAGAGGGATGGTAGTTTTTGATTGAATAGGATTTAGGTGGGGTAAAGTGTTGATCACATGCACGTTGGAACTTAGTAAAGCTAAATAAAGACTAAATGGTATTGCAATAAGCATGAAAAAGAGGTGTTATATGTGTATCTTGAACTTGTTATTTGTACCAATGTGTTGATTCCATTTAGGTAGAATTTTGATTAATTTCATCATGCATGAAATATAATAAGCAGTGGATATCATGATCTACTTGACAAAGGACAAATTACAATATGTATGCATTTTGATAAACATAATTTATTACTTAATAATTTAAATTAAATCTAATTTTTTTAATGAAATTAAAAAAATTTAAAATTAAAAAAAAAAAAACCCTAAGGCACGCTAGGATTGGGTCGAAAGATTCATAGGTTGGGTTCACCAAAATTATAATCCTTTTTTGGAAAATTAGGGGTTATGAGGAATAGTATACTCATGAGTGATATATCATATTCCTTAAAGTAGGAAACTTAAATAATAAAATTGATGATATTCTATTTTAGTGTTGAATTATAAAATTGCTAGATATAAAAAGTACAATGCTAGATAATATTGTGATTGCACAATCGTAAAGAAGAAACAAACTTAGATTATGAAATGACATGGAAAAAAATATAAGATGTATATATGTGGAAAAATGTTCTCTAATGTTAAGAAAAAAATTGTCAAATTCTATAATTATTCTTACTAGCTACCTAGACACTTGCATCACCCTATGGACATTTGCATCGATACTACTATTTAAATACTGACACAACTATCTTTTAAATAACATTCATTGTATTAAAATGCAAATTCCTAGGTATTTTTAGGTCTTTTTTTCACATTTTATTTGATGTATTTGTATCTCATGCATAAGTTATCGATGATTGTTTATATCTCAAACCCTATCTCTCTACCTTAGGTTAGGTTACCTTGCTAAAATTAGGTTAGTCAGCTCAAGGTGTGGAACTGATCCCAAAAAACTCTCTATCAATTGACACTACCTACATCATCAATACTCTAAATAGGGCCTCAAACTTATGTAGTTCTCCTTTGTGTGTGGTAATGTGTGTGTACAAGGGTGTAATATACTATATGACAATGCATGTAGTGATCTAACTTATAACTTGACAAATATGGCTCATGGGTCGTATCTTGAGTGCTTCATACATGTAGTATGATTGCTCCTTTTTATTAATAGTAAAATAGGAATGAATAGGGTATAATAGTTTTTTTGTGCAATTGATTGATTTAGTTTTGGTTAGTAATTGATGGAGACATGTTAGATGTCCAAATGAATTGGATTTTACTTGTATTTACACTAGTTATTTTTAAATGATCCTCACATAAGGGTTAATGAAATTCTTAGTTCTAACCATAAACTTTGAAATATTTGTAAATTTGAGTGTCTATAAGGTAAAAATGCTTACATTGAAGCATGGACAATAGTGTGAATGCTGTTGTTTTTCTCTAAATGTAACTATACATGATGAAGGAAAGTTGTTGAGTTTTTGTAATTGAATGTGATGAATGTATATCAAGTTTTAGGTGTTTTGTGGTTATATGTGATTTAGATAATCACAATAATCAGGTTTAGACCATGAATTAAGTAATTAGAGCTAGTGAGGTGGTGACTGCGAGCCTTTTGGCTACCAGGAAGGTCAAAATGAAGGGTATAATTTTGAGAGATATTTTTTGAGTGTCCAAGACTAGTTTAACATATAAATCTATATTTAAGCATCTAAAAATAATTCATCAAAATCATAATATTCATACATCTTGGTGAGCTATTCTATTAGCTCTTCTGAGTTCAATGATAAAGTAAAACATGAAAACTTCATTCACTTTCCTCTTCCAATATTAGATGTGGATTTGAGAAGCATCTTTTCTCCCTCGTTCAATTATGGAGATGTTGGATAATATTATTCACCATCACCCTCTTAGGATTCAAGCTTAGCATCATTCTCACACCATCCCTCAAGATGAATCATATTATCATATCCTCCTCCATTTTAGTAAACCTTGTCTGTATATTTCACATAATTTTCATTATCTCATCCCATCATCTAATCATATTATTTATTATTGCAGTTGCATGTCCTTCTCTTCTTAGTGGAATCTTGACTGTCCATAATATTCATATCTACTATTTCAATACTTGCAATTCTACACATTTAATATTAAAAAGTCTTCTTGTTCTCTATCCACCTTCATAAATAATGGAGAACACCAAACTCAATCTCTTACTCCCAATGATTTTTTCCTTGCTTTGATACCAATTCATGTAGTTGTGTTTAGATAACCCAACTAAGAGATGTCTTCTACCACACAACCCATAATTACATAGTGAAGATAAAACATAAATAAAAATACTTTATTCCTAAATGATAGATTAAAAAATCATACCAATCACCAACAATGAAATCTTATAACTACCATAACTCTAATGATTATAGCCCTCCAAAAATAAAACTAACACCACAACGTACCCCATCCACTCAATTCCAGTAGCTTTTCTTAGATCTACACATAGATATTTTCTATAGTACTCCTTACAAATACTCTTGAACTATATCCCAACATGTATAATTGAATCTCCCTTACATTACTCCTTACAACTGCACTTAGATCTAATCTCAAATTGGAATCAAATGCCTTTTCAAATGAAGGGGATGTGTTTATATAGACTCAAAAACCAACCCTTTATATTAATTAATTTAAAACTCACTAAGGAAATGAATATTAAATACAAATAAGTCCATAAATTCATTAAATACCCTTACACTCCCTAAGAATAATAACACATCACCAGGCTTATCGCTAATGACATGGTTACATGAACATGTCATACCTTACTATAAATCAATTATACACATGTTTTGAGATAAAAACATTTTGAAAAATTTATCTATAACCTTTTTTTATAAATTAATTTCACAGATGGGATCAAAATGATGTCAACATGTATCCTATAAAACCATAGGTTACCACTACACCTACAACATAGTTTGCATTTTCTGACCAAACCATGATAGCTATCAAATATTTTCTATTACAGATAGATTAAGAAAGACCAAAATATTGTCCTTTCTAAAGCACAAATTACCAAAAGGCTTGTAGGTCAACTATGGTAAAGAATAAATTATCTACATTTTTTAGGTGTTTTATTGGTTCGGATAACTTAAGCATACTGAGATTTCATCGAAGTGCTTCAATTTGCTTAAAAATATTAGAGTATAAAATATATGTAATCCCATTAGTTTATACCAGTCTTAATCATTTTTTTGTTTGATGCAAGATTACACATAAACCTAGATGCTCATGCATTAAGAATGAAGAATTTAAGTGTTTTTTCACGTGTGGGAGTAACCACATAGGTATTGGATAAAATACTATTATGATTTGAATCATGCCTTATTATCATATGTACAAGGAGTGTGCAATGTTCCTTGCACATAACATAGTTGTGGTAAAGAAATGAGAGTATAATCAACCTAGATTCGATGTAAAGTGTTTGAAGATGGAAAAATATAAGAATGAGATGAAGCATCTAATTTTTTTATCATCCTAATCATGAAATGAAGAGTATGATGTCCTATGTAGTGATGAAGTGAAATGAGGCACTCAAAAAGGCCTTCCAAGGTGAATAATTAAAGATATAAGTGAAAATTTATACATTCAAAAAATAAAATGATGAGAAAATTATTTTCATATGAGTAAAATCATGTGGAAAATATGATATTCTAACAAAAGTGGAGGATTTACTTGGCATACCAATGAGGACAATGGGAGATGAGGAGGTGAAGACTAGCCTAGAGGTAGTAGTAGAGGCTATGGGTGATCATTTGGATGCCCAAATGTATGTTGAGTATACTAAATTAGTATTGGATATGAGAGAAGATTTGAGCCTAGATGGATGTGATTGGTTCAAATCTAATTAAGGCTAGAGTAATGATAATGGTGAAGGCTTTAGGATGAGGTGGTTAGTCAATGGTGGGTTTAATCCCACAAGAAAAAGTAAGATGAAAGAAAGATAATATTGGTGGATGTGGTTGGACGAAGGTGGGTTTGAACCCAAAAGAGGATGGAGAGAAAATAAGATAAGCCTTTGGTGGAAGACAACAAACTATAGTGGGTCTAAACCTATAAAGGATTGAACATAGATAAGGAGAAGAGGACAAATTGGATGCCAACAAGAGAAAAATGGAAATAAGGGAAAAAAGTGACAATCAAATGAGTTAATTGGTTTGTTGGAAAGGAATTCCATGGCCATTATGATTCATCGTTAGAAGAGTGGTTTTACCACTTATTCCATCTATGTAAGCAAGATCTTACATTTTAAAAGCATCGAGTGCCTGATACAAGAGCATCAAGGGTTCATAAAATATTGCATCAATAAAAATTAGAGTCCTTATGTGTTTTTATGATTTATTTCATTTAATTTTTGATTTGGCATGGATACATCATGATGTTTACATGAACTTGCACAAATTTATTTGTGGGTATGTTAGTGCACACACTTATATTTTTAGATTTATACGAATACCCATGTGGCATAAATGTTATAACCCAAGGCATTTTTAGAAAGAGGGGATGTTTCTTTAGTCTAGGAAAGAGAGATTTTGAAGAGATAGGGAGAGAATAAAAAAATTGAATCAATATATTCATTTGGATTCATGAAAATGGATAGGAACAGGTGGTATAAATTTTATAGACTTTTGTTGATGGAAGGTGAACTGGTTGTAGCTTAAAAATGTATAGGTAAAATTTAGAATACAATATAAGACATAATTTTGAGCTATGAAATGGACCATATGAGGGTTTGAATCATTTCCATGGAATGTAATAAACCCATAGAGGCAAGTGGGTGGGTAAGTGTGAGATGGAGTGTGCATTCATTTGTAAAGTTTTGAATATGATTTCAATGAAGATGTGTGTATGAGTTCAAGTCCATAAAGCATGTTCATGTGCATGTGAAGAGTTTGAGTGTCTAAACAAGCATCACATAAGTACATAATGACCTTAATTGGTTACCCTTTTTGTGTTTGTACCAATAAGGCTTGATGATTGTGCTAGAGATATTTGTCTTGTATGAGATCCAAATGAGAGGAATGAATGTGTAATGACTAAGGGTATCTATGTATAAATAGGGATCTCTAGGATACTTCACACATAGGACAACCCTAAGAGATAATGGTAATAATAAATTAAGGCATGAAAAATTAGGTCAAGGAAGAAAGGACCAAAAAAAAGAAGAAGCTCAAAATCAATGGATAGATTATTCTACCCACACTCCTTAAGATTCTCTATTTAACCAACCTTCTACAAGGAATACTCATTTGGGTTTTCCATGACTAGATCATGGATACACATACTCCTATTATAATTTTGATCCTATTTATCCACATGATCCCCATTTGGGTGGTTATATTCCTCTATCCATCATCTATTATTACAAATGCTTTTGTTGAAATCATTTGGCCTCTCATGTGCAAACTATTCCCCTTCTCACTCATTTGTATAAATTTCCCAAGTTCAATATAAATTAATAATCTAGTACTTCATAGCCTATTACTAAATTAATGATTTCATTCATGGATTGAGATCATGATGATTAAATTATGTTTAAGATCTTCACTCAAACCTGACACCCTTAGTTTCAAAATTTATTTTTATACTCTCCCTATACATTTTAATGCATTCTAGTTGAATTCACCTACTTCTTAGATATCTCTAGACCATTTAAACTTGGATTCAGTTATAATCATTCTTAGGATGGATAAAATTATTAAGATGCTTCTTCGAGGATTATTCATACAATATTACACCCCCACCCATATCATATGTAATAATGAACCATTCATATGGTATCTTGAGGTATAGGTTGAATTAATGGAATTGAAGTGCATGATTCAAAATCCTTCCATATTTATGGTTCTAATAGATGGAGGATATTTTAACGTGTATATCTCCATCATTGATTGTTCAATTGGGGTCATGCTCACTCAAAATGATGAAAGTGGTATAAATAAGACATTTATTATAGCTCTTTCATGCTAACTATCATTGCTCTCTATTACACTACTATTAAGAGTAAGTGTCTCACTCTTGACTTTGGGATGAATAAACTTAGAGATTATATGCTTGGGAAAATGACTAACAACATTTTCTAATCTGATCCATTTCATTATCTTCTTAGAAAAACCATTATTTTAGTTAGGACCATGAATTGGATTTTTACTCTTCATGAATATGACCTACATATCATTAATCAAAATTCCAAGAAGACCTTATCTATATTTGAGAAACAAGTCAAATGTACATTTATTAAATATTTTTGGGAAATCATTAATGATGTTTTCCCTAAATAAATATCTGAGTGTGAATGGTATTGATATATTATACACTACCTAGAGGACCAATCTTATCCTGATGGTGTTTATTATTAGGTGAATCACATGATACATAAGCTCTCCATATGATATGCCATCATTAGTAGGATCGTATTTAAAAAAAGGTTTATAAAGTATGCGTATGTAATGCCTCACCCCTAAGGATAGTTATCTTCTCATTGATGGGTCTCATGGTAGCATGTGTGATGGTCACCCTAGAGGGTAGGCCACTACTCAGTATATTATCAATATGGGATATTTTTAGGCCAAAATTGTTAAGGATTTTATCTGATACACTATAAATTGTAAGTTGTGTTATTTTTTCAAGGATGGGAAAATGCCCATGTTAATTCCTTGTAGTATATTTTGGCCCTTTGGCATTTATCCACTTTGTATTTCATCTTAGTTAGTGATTTCAATCACATATAATATAATGTACACCATTAGTTCATCACTTCCATTAAGTGATTTACTAAGTAGGTTGAGGCCATGCCCCTTAGTAGTGTGTGTGGGTGTACAGTTGCCAATTTTTTCCTAAACTGATGTAGTCTATGTTAAATATATTCCTATCAACCAAAAAATAAGCTATATAGTATTTTCTAACCCAATTCATGCTATCTAACACATTTTGGTGCCTATTTTAATAAAAATTAAAATATTTCATCTTTTAATTTTTTTAATCTAGTATGTAAGCTACATAAAACAAAATATATTGGAATACATGAGGATATAGGGGATGTAAATACTAAAAAATAATCTATAAAACTATAATAACACATTACCAACATCAAATAAACCTTACACAAAACATGCATTATGGTTTTGACCAAAATATAGTTTTTAGGCCTTCCCATGGCATGCACACATACACATAAAGTGCCAAACAAAATCATGAGATTAATTTAGTTTTATTATTAAATTGTTTCATTCCATAAAAGATCCAAAATTACCTAATACATGCTCACCACCCCTTTTATTGAGCTATAATAGTTCCAAGATGCTTTAAGACATTTTAATAAACACTTGCATAGATTTTAATAACCGAAATTCTGAGTATAGAAAATGAACGATCCTTTGAAATATTTCCCTTCATCTATGTGAAAAAACCATATCAAACATGGGATTAGATTTTTGAGTGTCTAAAAAAAATGGTCCATCCCACACTCCAAAAAATACCCCTTTCCCCTTGATTCTGAATCTTTTTCTAATTTTTCTTGTTGATGTCCCAAAATATTCCTTTGTTGTATTTTTATAGTATCCCTTGGTGCCCATTAGACTCATATAATCATGAAATATGAATATAAAAGATTTAAAATAAAATGGATTATTTTAAACCTTTTTTAAAATATTTTTTTGTGTTTTAAACTCCCAATATGTTATATTTTCCAAACAAATCTTACCACACTATCTCGATAAAAACAAACAAAAAAAAAAAAAAAAAAAAAAAAAAAAAAAAATTGGATAAGGTGGCCTGAGGAATTTCAACCAACACTTTGGTTATGCCAAGTTTTTGATGAAATGCCAACAAGAGAAATTGAAGCCAAAATTAAAATTAATATATATTTTTGGTTATGCAAGATTACCAATTTTCCTCAGATGCTCCTGCATCACAAATCAACTTATTTTCTAGTTTGGGTTGCCTTTAGTAGTCTTGGCTAATGATGGATAAATATTTTAAAGGATTAAGATGCATGAACTGAAATAAAAGTTTAATTTTAGTTTGTGTTTCTCTTATACCTATTACCCATAGGGTAATATTCATGTTAAATCTATAAATAAAAATATTGTGAGGATTCTCCTCCATGTTATTTATGAGTTTAAGAGAGATTGTCATCTCAATATTTATCCTAAATTTTGAACATATCAAAATAATTTTGTCACTACCATGGGAGAAACCCCATACTCTCTAGTTTATGTATTTGAGGCTTTTCTTCTTTGTTAAGTCTTGATCCCTTCTCTATGGATCAATGTGTTTAAATTTATCTTAGATCAAGAACATGTTTATCACTTAGCTAAGTTAGAATAGTTTCATGAGCCTCATATAGATGATTTTAGATACAACCATGCTTATTAATGATGCTAGCACCAATTGTTTAATAATTTGGTGTAACCTCATCATTTTCACTTTAGTGATATGGTACTTATATTTTAAAATGAATATCACAAGGAAAAATTGCATTCAATTTATTTTTTCCTTTTATGATCATTGAGAGCTTATATAATGGTGCATATTATCTCTTCACCCTTGAGGGTGACTCCATTAGGAACCCAATCAATGTGTTTTACCTTATACTTTTCACATCTGAGGGCCCTTTCTTTGGATCATTATAGGATCCACACTTATGGTGATGTGGTAGACCTCTCCTCTCTCACTTACCACTACCTATGTGTGACATGTGTGTGTGGGCTTATACTAAAAGTCATAAAAATTTAAATTTACATAAAATAACACAATTGTACACATGTAATGACAATGATACACACACACACATACATACACAATGTATATTTCTCTAGGTACATCATATAACTTCACATAAGCAAGGCTTTGTATACCACAAAACTACCACACATGTGGCTAGATACATAAAAAAACTAGGCTAGCCTATGATATAGTATTTATCTATGATAATGTCCTAGAGATTTAGACACATAGTTTTATGGGTGACTTCAATCTCTCTCACATGTTATTAAGATCCATTTACTTATATCCATCTCATTGGAAATTCTAGGCATCCAAGTAGTGTGTTGATGTCCTTCTACCTTTCCATCTATGTAACCTATCGCACTTACACTAGTTCATGTGCATATAGATCTAATCTCACATATAGAGGAATTTTATAGTGATTTTTTCATAACTATCTCCCAATAATTGGTGTGTGATTAGGCCCATACAAGTGCATTCATGGGAAGTGGAACATCTTAGACTCATGACCCTAGTCCCTTATACTCCTAGAATAAATTTTCCAATATCCATCTCACATAAGCGATCATTCATGATGGGACTTGACCTAGACACACTAATTGAAATATGATTATTGTTGATTGCACACCACACCCTAATTTCATCACTAAAATCATGGAACCTATTTTTCCTCTAGAATTTGGTCTTCTGGGCTAATCAAATCTAGGTTTCTTTTATTCATGGTCTGATTGAAAAGTTTTTTGAAAGGTTATAGGTTTGGTATTACATTGGATTTACTCTTTATATTAGGTATAAACTTAAATTATCCATTTCATGCATTTAATATAGAATATCCTTATGAAATTATATTTATATTGACATTGGGTCTGTATTGATATGATTATCTAAATTTGTCATGAAAATGATAAGTCCTAGTCTATTTTGCACCATGTTTTGAACAACATTAAAATACTATTCTTAGGCCATTTCACCTTATATTTATACAAATTTTTCATGCCCATTTTTTTCTCTAAAAAATACAAACACTACATAAACTTTAAATGTACAAACCACCAAAAGACATGGGTAGAAAATTGAATCCATTCCAATCATAAAACATATCAAGGTGAAACCTAATACTACCATAAAACTTAACTAAAATAGGCCATAATTAAGAATCCCATAGTCCTGATTCATTTAGCTAATACTCATAATTATTTCATGAGATCATGCCAGAAATTGATTACAGTTATGATGTTGAGATAGTTGTCAAATATGTTCTAGGCTACTGCTAATGCTATTAGATTCCGCATGTCTACCTCATGTCTGTTCAAGCCTAAACTATTAGGCATGTGGTTGTGCCATGTTTCATGATTACAGGACTATATACCCAAGCCTTTAGAATTTTTTTTATGCCCTTTGTTTTAACAAAGTTGAAACAAAACTTTTGAAGACCTAAAAATTCAAACTTATTTGAAGTCTTAAGAATTTTACCCTTGAGCCTTCAAGTAAAATTTATAACATCACTCATTATGAATACCTAAGCCTAAGTGTTTCATGAAATTTTCCTTTAATAAATTTTATTTCAAAGACCTCTGATTTCACATACCTTTGAAAATTTTATTCACTAATTTTGTTATAAAAAAGTCACAAAAAAATATCTGAATAACTAAAACTTCAAATGATCTTTTTGAAGTCTTCACAACTTTTGTCTTCACATAAAAATTTCAACAAAGTCACAACAATTTCTCCAAATACCTAAAAGTTAGAATGATATTTGCAAAGTCTTTGGAATTTTTGTCTTCACAAAAAAGTTCTGACAACTCTTTTTCCAATAGTGCGAAGGCCAACCTCTTTTGAAAATATGACAAGTCTTTTTCTTTTGAATTATCCCATTTTCTTTTTCTAAACTAGAAAAACACAAAACTTTAATTAGTTACATAGGTTAAAAGGTCAACCTCAAATACATAAAGCATAGAATAATCTAACCAAGCTAAGGTTACAGCTTGGATAATGTTAATATAAAAGATCAAAGCTTAATAAAACTCCATCTATTTTATTAAGTGATCAAATTATTGGCAATCCATGAAACATGCATCAATATTCTACTACTAAGGCTAGGGGCATCCTTTCACAATAACTACATCCAATCCAAAATAGCATCAAAAGATTCAACAAAATATTTATATTTTTATTCCAAATAAATATCCATAGCTAAATTATTATGTTCAACTCAACCTTACACAAGCTCGATTCAATAAACAACCATAACAAATATAAAAGAGAGACATAAACATATAAAAGAGATTTAATCAAAACAACTCACTATCCTTTATTATAAAAGCCATCAGGCCCAATAACTTTTTTTACATAATGACTCTCTCCAAAGAGTCTAATTATGCATATGATGAACAAAATGAAAACATTGGGCTTTATCCATACTAGAATAATTCCAAGCCCTTTGTTATGATTATAAGCAAACTAGCTACTAAAACAATATAAAAGATCAATTTCATTCCTTTGTTACATAAGTGAAAGGTTCATCTCTTGGCTTGGTTAAGTAAATAAGGACCAATTAGTCTTAAAAAAAATTGCTCATACACTTCCAAGCATCTATTGGCCATAAGAAGGAAGTCTCACTACCCAACCTTTTATCATCATCAAGTTACAACTTTAGACACTCTTGATATTGAGACTCCCAACTCTGAGCATGTTTAGATCACTTGATAAAGGAAAGTATGGGTATCTAATAAAGGTTATATTACCAAATAGGGAATACCATACACTAACTACAATCCAAACTTTTTGGATTTACCTAGAGAGACTCCCAATCCCAAATACAAATAAACTAGCATTCAAGTGGTCAATCAAGTGAAGCAAATCATTCAATCTTATAATACTAATATTAAAGTTATTATAACATAACAAGGCCCAAAAAAATATTAGAGTATAAAGAGGATGTATCACTCTATTGCTTCTTGCCAATGGTCATGGGAGAGTTAAACAACTTACCACCATGACTACATATGAAGACTTCAACTGCTACCACTATGATGTCCAAGTAAGGGTTAAACAACCTTTAACCATGCCCAACATAGGATAAATTTGACACATTACTATCAATATAATTAGGTAAGGGTCAAAAAAACTTCCACCAAGCCCATCACATAAATACTTTGACATGTTACCATTAGGATACTCATGGGAAGATCAGATAACCTTCCACCATGACAAACATAAGAGGATTTTTATACACTACCAACATGAATATATTGCTCATAGACCACCATCACTCAGTTTCAAAACAACATATAACAATATGCACATAAGAAAAAAATAACTTCATGCAAATAAGGAGGAATTACCTCTCCAAAGTCCTCAAAAGGACAAGCACAACTTGGTGGCCAATGCTCAACAATGTATAAGTCAATAAAATAGGTAGAATAAACTAAGTGGCCTTATTCTCCTAAAATCAAAAAGGAGTCAAGCAAAGCACATAATAATTTCATTTCAAGGAAAGAAAATTAAAACATAAGTCAATAGATAACCCACCTATCGACTCTAAGATTACCTAGGTGCTATCCTCAAGATGTCTAGGCTCAATTTTCTTAACCCACTCTTTTCCTAATTCTTCCTTATTTTATGTTTTCTCAAATTGTTTTATACTAATTTTTATCAAAATCCCTAAACTTAGGGAGTTCAAATACTATAAATGGACTTCTTCAAATGACTAACCACTAGCCACTTTCCATCCCATGCCTCATTAAGAGATTTTATTTTCCATGTTCAATAAAGGTGCATAGTATCTCTTGAAGGATTTTATGGTTGCTTCCTAGAATAATTTACCTCCTTTCCCCATTTTATTCTAGTCTAAGGAAAAATAATCAAAGATTTTTCAGTCAACCACTAAATAGTTTATATGTTGGATGTAAGATCCAAAGGTTAGGTGACAAAAGGATTCACCAAACAAGATTAAAGGCTAGCCACATAATTAAATGCTATGTCAATAAAAGTGGTGGACTAGGCAACTAACTACTTAACATAGGTCTAAGAATTATTTAAGGGTATAGATATTTTGTGATAAAACCATGCTTAACATAGTCTCTTTCCTTTATTAACCTTTTTCCTATTTATACACACTTGATGCACACATCAAATTTCTCTAACTTAATAGCTAAAGCTATGTAATTTATTCAAATAAGGCAATTTTAATCAATTAACCATAGCCAATCATTCATGGAATATCAACATCTACGTATATAATTTCATATGATTTAATACATAAGTAGTTACCATTTCATAAGCTTAGATCAATGATTCAACATGATTTAAGTCAATATATCTTATTGACATAATCAAATTTCATAAAGAAATATTGCATTAATAAATATAAGCATCATTATTTCATAAGTAAGAAATCAAACATGATTGATAATATATCTTTCTCATGGTTCTAAACAAATGAAAATCCTTCATAAATACTTTCACACCTTATCTAGATGCGACTTAAACAACATAATTCAATAATCAAAATATCCAAGTCATAATTTCATACTCATCTTTGTAAAATATAAACACTATGCAAAATGGGGCCTTACATCCCCTCCCTTTGTGAAAACTTCCACCTTGAAGTCACTGAAAAAACTAAGGATACCAAACCCTCAAAGGTGCAACATCTTACCAATTTTATGTTAATTCATTATATTTGTCCCATTGGACCTTGATTTGATCTAACTCTCTACCTTGAAGATCTATCATTCTGTGTGTTAATATCCTAATGGGCTCCGAGCTAAAGCCTTGTTAGTATCAACCTACAAGGCCATCTAATAAAAAACATGAGCAATATCAACAATATATTATATCAAAACAAACACATGAAAAACATTTTGAGCACAAGCTAGGTTGGGTGGTAAGGCCAGGCAATAAGAAACTAGGTCCAGGGTCTCTAAGATCTTGAATAGACCTATAAAGTGAGGTTCTAAATTCAAACCTTTTCCATAACATATGGGTATCTTTTTGGGTCTCATTCTTAATCTATTTTTATCACCAACATTAAAATGTTGATCAATTTTTTTTGTATTCGCATATTTATTCTACCGATCTTTGGTGGTCTCCAAATGCTATTGTATCTTAACCACTTGTTACATGATGTATTCTATCATGGTAGGGCCAATCATGAATGTATCCTTAATTTGATCCCAAATCATTGGTGTTCTATAAGATTTACTATACAAAACATGAAAAGGTGCCATCTTAATTAAACTATGATATCTATTAATGTAATCAACTTCAATAAGATAAAAATAATATTCCTAATGGGATTGTTGGTTCATAACATACATGGGAAACATGTCTTCCAGGACTTGATTGACTCTCTTAGTCTATTCATCCGTCTCTAGATGGTAGGAAGTACTAAAATTGAGATGTGTGCCTAATGGCTTGTGCAAAAAAGTCTATAAGTGAGAAGTACATATTGAATCTTGATCTAAAATAATCTTTTATGTAATCCATGCAATATAAAAAATCATCTAAGAAAACTCTTTCCATTGAGGTGGCACTATAGGTAATATTCATAGGATAAAAGTGAGCTAATTTGGTCAAATTATCCATAGTGACCATTATTGCATCATGATGATAAGTTGAGGTAGGCAAGCTCACAATAAAATCCATGGAAATAGTATCTCATTTTTATTGTGGAATCTTGTGAGGATATAACAATTCTACTAGATGTTGATGCTTAACCTTAACATTCTAGAATTTATGACAATGAGTAAGAAATACATTAATATCATGTCTCAAACTGGCCCAATGATATAATTTCCTTACTCAAAATGCATCTTCTTAACTCCATGGTGTGTTTGGTAAGGATTTCTATGAGACTCGAAAATAATTATCTCATGCAAGCAATTATCTGAGGGAACATAGATACACCATTTATGGTGTAGCAAGCCATCTAGATCAAGAGAATAACATTCAAACTTTACTTTTAAAATTGAATGAGAACCCAACATTTGTCTTACTTCATTATTGAGGTGATTCTTTGGAAGATGTTTTAAAATTTAACTTTGTAGGTTAGTTCACAAACTCATTGTTGCTAACTTATGGCATATTCTACTCAAGGCATCAAAAAATATGTTTTATTTTCCTTTGATATACAAAAAATCATAATTTTAGAATGGTTATTTGATATAAGTTCAACCCCTGGTACTAAAATATTCTAAAAATCAATCTCTCAGGGAAGAGGCATACTAAGCAATCCATCTGGAAATAAATCAAAAACTTCCCACAACACAAGGTGGTCATCTAGCAAGGCTTTCTCTGACTCATCTGACCTATCACTAACCATGATATCAAACAACTGGAAACCCTTCCTTATATTCTTATTGAGTTACATCTCAATGATCATGTGAAGGGATACATGTCTCTTGAGCCCTGATATTACCATAGGAGTCCCCAAGTCATCTTTACATTTGATAACCTTGTCATAACAATTTAACTTGGCTTTATGAGCCAAAAGCCAATAAATTCCCAAAACTATTCGATAGGTACCTAAATTCATAATGCACAAGTCTATAGTGGTAAGTAAGACACTAAGGTTTAAAACACAAATACTCACCAAGGAGATAATGAACATCTTAGCTCTAGAGGCTAACTCAACTACCTAGCTCTCTAACTACCTAACAACCATCAACCCACACAGTCCATGATAGAAGAGGAAATAAAGGAGTATGAAACTCCTAAATCAAATAAAACCAAAATTAAAACTCCTTCAATCATACCTATGATATTAAAGACTTTTGATTGATGTTTAGCTTGGTGGTCATCCACTGATGCATAGGTTTTATGTCCTCATCCTACATCGCCTACTGTCTACTCTAATGTTGGAGCCTTATGCCTACTATAAACTGATGGTTCCAAGGGATATTCATGTGTATAATTATTAGGTGATCCACAAGTAAATCATACACCCTTCCATTATTCTCTTCGAAAGGGGGATCTAGGTAGTTTTGGTTACAAATACATTATTGACCCTAAAGGTCTTGCATGTTCTAGTTATTAAGTCTATGCAATTTCAATCTACTGATGGTTTTGAGGCCCTACCTCAATTCATCTTCAATGGGATTTTCCAAACTAGTTCATATTCTAATTATAACTTGAATGATTACTCTCTTATTGTTGTGGGGGTCTAGATTTGGATTGCATTATTTTCCAACCTCCCTTAGGTGCAAGTTGCACACTTTGTAACCTTAAGTCATGATAAGATTATAATTTGTCTTTAAATTTCTATTAGGCATCCTAAGTCTTTCCATGAGACTCCTCAGCTAAATAAGCCTTTTAAACTATTATTTCCAAGGTTGAGGGGGCTAAAATGTGCATTGTGCCATCCAACTCTAATTCACGCCTCTAATGAACCTATTCACTTGGATAGTTTCATCTATATAACCTTGCACATATTTGATCAAATCCAAGAATTGATACTCAAAGTAAGGGAATCTAGTGTCAAGTGGAGTTTTCATTCCTTTCCTTCCCACTGCATCCCTAAGAAGATGGGTGCCCAAAAAGTCCTTCACAATGGATTCACAATCATACAAAGTGAAACATCCTCTCATGCTCGCTAACCATGCTTTTGCTATGAATCCTTCTTGAGTACCATCAAACATAGGATGATGTAGTCTGATGAAGTCCTTTACTAAGTATCCATACAAAAGCCTAGAAGGGTGGTCTAAGTGTCACCTCTCTCGATGCTCACTGTGGTGATGCAATTTACCTATATTACCTTTAGAGTGGTGATGAGGAGGACCCATAGACCTCTCTTTCAACTAATATTTGATCATCTTGGGAATCTGGTAGAGTGTGCCTCTCCACCTTATGATATACTACAGGTAATCTTAGATGTAGAACAGACCTCATTTATTGCATGGCTAAGAGGAGTTAAGGTCAAATTTCATTTAGTCTTGGTTGATTAGGAGGATCATGCTCACCAATGTAATTATCACTATTACATGCTTGATGTCCTCCTCTCATTTACATACCAATATATAAGACATTAAAACTAGTGTAAAAAATAAGAAGGCTTAAAGCAACTTAAAATCCTAGAGCTACTAGTGTTGTAACTTGGGCTCTAATACCAAAATGTCAATCCCATTTTTTTCTCTAAAAAATAAAAGATAATACACAAACCTTAAATTAAAAAAACATTAAAAGACATGGGTGGAAAACCAAATCCATTCCAATTAAAAAACATATCAAGGTAAACCCTACTATTGCCATAAGACTTAACTAAAGGACATAATTAAATATCCCATAGTCTTGATTCATTTGACCAGCACTTAGAATTATTTCATGAGATTTCATTAGAAATATGATTGTGTTGATGAATTTATGACATCTATTAAATTATTTATTATCTACTATTGATGTTGTCAGGTTCCATGTGTCTGACCTGAGTCTACTCAAGCCTAAGCTACCAATGGAGGTAGATGCAACACACATCATGATTATAGGACTCCAAATCCAAGCCTTCAAAACTTTTTTTCACATCATTTATTTCCTAAAAATCACAATAAAACTTTTGAATATCTAAGAATTTGAACAACTTGTTTGAAGTCTTCATAACTTTTGTCCTTGATCCTTCATGTAAAATTTACAACATCATTCATTTCAAAGACCCAAGCCTATGTCTTTAATCAAAATGCCTTTCACAAATTTTATTTCAAATACCTCTAAAGATACATACCTTTGGAAATTTTATTCATGTCTTTTATTTTGACAAATTTGTAAAAATTTATCCGAAGACCTAAAACTTAGAATGATCTTTTTGAAGTCTTCAAATTTTTTTGTCTTCATGCAAAAGTTCTAAAAAATTCATAACAAATTATGGAAAGACCTAAAAATTAGAATGATCTTTGTGAAGTCTTCAAAAGTTTTATCTTTACATAAAATTTCTGACAACTCTTTTAACAAAAAACATGAAGGTTAAAATCTTTTGAAAATATGCTAAGTCTTGTACTTTTGACTTAACCCCTTTTCTTTTGCCAAACTAGAAAAACACAGATTTAATCAATTTATAGTCATATAAAATGAAAAAATTGGTAACTTAAGTGTGGCTAATGACACACAATCTATATATATATATATATATCTTACTTGCTCTCATGACCCTCATAGGCATGTTTTCACTGATTCCCAATCATCTGTATCCTCCCAAACTGAACCCTTACAAACCTAGATTAATCTTTCCATTCTTAATCTGTCCCCTCAAGTCTCATCAGCCATGGACAATAGTGGCCAAACTTGGGTTACAGTGCTAAAACCTAGGGTGTCTTATTTCTGGCACTGTTGTACAAGTACATTTTAGCCTCTAATGGTCATATTCTTTCGAATCTTTATCCTAATTCATGTCTACCTAACTTGAATTCATTTAACCCACGATCATTAAATCCCCTATAAAAGGTCATTCAAAGTCCATTTATAAGGGTTGACACTCATTTACAACAGAGAATTAAGAATAAAAGCAAGACTACTCAAGAACTTTTCCCAATTCTATGTATACAACCATCTAATAGTATTTCAAGCTTATTCAAACCTTTACAATAGTCCCTAGTCATTCTAAGTACACCCAGTTTTGTATTTACTTGCATTTTCATCACACTATTACACTAGACACTTCAATGGGAGAAATACATATAGCTTGATCCCTCCTCAGAGTATTGGTATGTAGGCACCATGCCCGCACACAGGGTGTGAGTTGCATCTAGTGTATCCTTTACACACTAACCCCTTTTCCCTATTTGCCAAAGTTCTATTTAATTACATAGAAGATACAAGAACATGAAGAATCAAATATATAGGGAGTTTTGTTGATAGTGGGAATCTAAAATTTGGTACATAGGCTCACACAGATGTAATGAACAAAACCCCAAAAAAATCAGATCTCTATGAGTAGTTTGGACAACAACAACAAGACCAGGACTATAGTGCTCAACACACACCATCTTATTTTTGGTGGTCCTATCCAATGAAGAAATGAAATCTAGATCTCAGTTTGTGATAGTGTCCTAGTCCTACTCTTCTAGTATTAGACTCCGTCTCAGCCGTAACAACCTAGAATAAGCTAAGTCATATTTTCTCTCACTTATTACTATTTTTAGAAAAGGCAAAAATACATTTTATTTACACAAATCAATGGCTTAATTATTGCATACTATTTATTGATTTTATCTACCCATACCCATTTATTATTTAGGAATTAAACATCTAATTTTCTAAAATAATTAAATCATTTGGTGAACCTGACTTCAAATTTTGCATAAAAACCCTATAAACCCTAGGGTAAATTTCTAGCTGATTTTTCCCATTATTTTTGATTTTTTTTTTAATATAAAAATTAGAAATTCCTCTCAAATTTTAAAATTTTGTAGTAAATTTGAAAATAAATTTATTTTAAACCCTAGTTGCATCAACTAGCTCCCAATAATTTTCTAAATTTTTAGTTATATATTAAAATCAGAAAATCACTTCAAAATTTTGAAAATATATAGTAATTTTCAAAAAAAGAAATTTATTTCAAACCCTAGCTACTTCTATTAGGTCCCATTGAATCAAACACTTTCCCATCAATTTATAAACTTTTTCTTGAATACTTAACTCAGAAATTCAATTTCAATTTGAAAAATTCATAGTATTTTGCTAAAATATTTTTGAAAAATCCCTATTTACATATACTAGCTCCTATTTTGCTTCTTGAGGTATCACCTTACATATTTGGGAGCTTCGTATCCCTTCTATGCATATTCCAATTCCTTGTTTAGATTATCTCAGTTTAATCTTTTCTACTATTGTCCAAGTTATTTTCTTTATGCCACCTAAATTCCTTGTATCTCTTCCTTCAAGATGAAGTGCAAGACTTAGTGGCAATCCTCTTTAATTCACCTATATTCCTTCAACTTGACCATATACTATGGATAAACCACCAATTCAAACTCTAACTATAGATTTTTCACATCCAGATTACACCAATTTTAATCAAAATGATTCAAACAATGAGAAATATGAAAATACCAATGATGATGTACACACCAATGCTCATGATCCACCACATTGGACTAATGATCCACTTCCACCCATTATTGATAATTAAGGTGTACTCAACAAAGATTTGATCCTCCAAAGTTTCAAATAAAGACTTAGGTAATATCCTCAAGATCTACTCTTATATTACAATCTCTTATGGAAATCAAAAAGGGTAAACAAGTTGAGTTTTCCATTCCTACAGAGCAAACAATTGAAAATGACACCATGAGTGCAACTATGTCTCAATAACCCCCTATAGCAACCCAACCTACCTTTATGTCACCAGTTACAACTAGTACATCCCTATCTCCTGATGTGTTAGCGCTTATGCAAGAGATAAGATCTCTTCAATCCAAGGTGCTGCATCTTAAGCAAGGTGCCACTAGACCTATGTAGGCTTTGGATTCTTTTACTCTTCTGCATACACCATTGGCATGCCACATTACTTCTACACCCTTGCCATAAGGTTTTGTTCAAACTAAGATTAATCTTTATGATGTCAAGGGTTATCTAGAGACACATTTGAGAAATTTTCATGCATCATGCTTAGATTATGTACCAAATAACTAGCTACTTACCAAGCTATTTCCATGGAGCCTAAAGGATTATGCTTTACAATGGTTCTATAGTCTACCAAATCAGTTGATTAATGCATTCAATCCTTTAGCTAGCATGTTCCTAGGATAATTTAGTATCAATATTGGTGATAAGGTCTCTTATGCATAAATTGCACAACAAAAATAGAAATCAAATGAGCATCTCAAAGACTAGGTGCTTCGATATAAGACCATCTTGGCCAAGATGACTAACCCCATGGTAGATTAGGAACTATAGGATCTCTTCAAATAGATCCTTCTACCAACATTACATGAATCTATTATGTTCAAAATATTCTCTTCTTTCACTGAATTATGTCATACACTAAAGGAAAGAGAAGTAAAACTCATTACAATGGGCAAACTCAAGTATACAAGCATCCCAAACACAACAAACAAGAGTAATAGAAAAGTCTCATACAAGGTCAAAGTTAATGTTAACAAGAATCAAAACCAACCAATAATCAATGTGGCTTTAGAGCCCCCTTAGTGTGTGGCTTTATTAGGACCTCCTCGACATGCATTTACCAATCTACCAGTTCTCTAGCTAGAGTTTTATAGTAGCTATTGGAATTTAACATCATCACTCTCCCTCCTATTTTGGAAGTTGACCCACCAAATCCTCTTCCATGTGGATATGATCAGCATGCATTTTGTGATTTTCATAGGGCACTAGACCACACTATAAATAGATGCATCAGTTTGAGACATAAGATATAGGACTTGATAGATGACAACCTACTTGATCTTGGCACTTTAGTTGAGCCTCCACAAGAAAATACAACATAAGATAAAGCTTTGAAAATATTCTCATATCCATTTCCACAACATTTTAAACAAGAGAAAGGGGACACATCAAGTGTTCTCCACACATACCATGCATATTCTCCACAAGCTACATACTAGGCACCTTGAGTAGAGTCACATCCTTTAAGTGGTATGATAGGTGTGTATGAGTCTAAGGTTCAAAATAGACCATCAATATACTTCTCTTATCAGGAGATTGTTGAGGATAATTTATATTATAAAGCATTGTTTATTAGAGAACATATTCATAATCAATGCATTCATAGTGTTCTCATTGATAATGGTTCCAGTGTCAAGATGTGCACTATTACATTATTATAGCATTTGGGCTATTCAAAGTAGGATATCACTCTAACAGATACAATTATTAGTGGATTTAGTGGGCATATATAGAGTTTATTGGGTGAGATTAAACTTCCTTTATAGACTAGGCTAACATATGTCACCACAAATTTCACCATATTTCTTAGTGAAGGAGTTTTTGATATGTTACTTGGTTGCCCATGTATTCAAAAAATTTGCGAAATACCATCTACAGTTCACAAATGTGTGAAATTAATTCATGCTAATCAGGTTATTATAGTTGGTGGAGTTCCATATGAGTTACCACTACCCACTTCAGAGCCATCTCCTTTGCAGTCACCAGTTCTAGCTTCTCCACCAGTTTTAGTTTCCCCACCAGTTATAGTTCTTCGTCCGATATAGATTCAGACATAATTGAGGCATCCATCACTAGTATAAAGGGTTCATACACCTCCATAGCTTTAAGATTCTAGATAATTTGTATCTACAATATTCACACCCATAGTAATTTCATTGAGATCTCATGCATCTACACATAGAGCACAAGTTCATAAAGCTTCTCCTACTTCTAGATGGGTCCCTACGAGCCCTACAGTTTCATCCACTTCTCAGTGTTACAGAGGGACCCCATAGTCAGTTTCTAATTTAGATATTTTAGAACATTTACAATGCACATAGCTTTTAGAATCACAATCTCATCATTTATATCATGCTTCATGATCACGCATAATAACTTTGTTTGATATAAGACACCATGATAGGGAGTCTCATCAAAGACTCATCACTTAGTATCATTTACTCTTAGTCTTTCTTGTACATAGCTTATTTAAAAAATACAAAAAAAATATAATATTTTAAAATCCAATAACATTCAAATATATCCAAAAACACAAAAAACATTTTGATTGTATGCATCATCCATGCTTTACATTGCTACTACTATGCTAGGACTTACATTTGTTATTTCATGTTATTGTTTGTCAATTTATCTACATTACCATGCTTCACTTAATCTTATTGGAGTGTGTACAGTGACATCCAAATCCTTGCTGCTTCACTCTACCCATTGAGGGAGTATCCTAATTCTACATTTGAGTCACACATCAATATACATACCCACTGGGGCCATATTTTACATGAATACACCATCTAGGTTATATCATTCCTACACTACACACTCTAAGTTATCATGCCAATATACATTACTTACTAGATTACATAGATTACCACATTGATACTCACTAGTATCTTGCACTTATGTATTTCCTAGTATATACTTAGTCTTGTAATAAACATGTCTTGCACACTTTCACTCTTGTTTTTATTATTTAGATGTGATCCTATCTTTCTAGTTATTACATGCTTTCTCTCCTTGCTTAGCATAGTTTGTTGGATTTAATTTTTAATTCTTTCTTGTCTCTTGTATGTGCCTTAGGACATTTTATAATGTCCTTCTCTTCTATTCATGTGTGTGCCTTTGTACATTTGCTAATGTCCCTTTCTTGTACTCTTATATGTGCTTGTGGCCCTTATGCCAATTTTACTTATTCTATGGTATGTGTATGCAACATTTGAACATGCCTTGTATGTTTAATTTTTAGTATGAGTGACACATGCCCATGTCCCTTGTTTGCTTAGACCCTTGGCCACCCTTATATGCTTATTGCTTCTTGATTTGTATGTTTGTTGCTTGATTGTTTATCCTTATTTGAAATCCCATGATCCATATCATGCATTTATCTTACTTTCTTGGATGCCATAATGGACATCATGCTCCATCCTTCCTTGACAACTAAAACCTAACACTTTTAATTCTATTTTAGTACATTGCACATGATTTTACATTGTTATATCTATCTAGGCATAAACCTATTGATCTAACAATCTCTCAATATAAATATTTCTATATCTCAAGATATCTTGTCAATTATCATTGTTATATCATATATCTATGCAACATACCACACTTGCAGGGCTATCTCTTTTGAGGGTAGTCATTGTAGGGTCTTCATTTCTCCTCTCAAAAGAAGGGGAAAAATAGGGGTTTTGTCATAGAGATCAGAGCTCATAGTAGTCCAAACAACATTTTTCAAAACACTCAGAATAGAAACTAGACATTAGGCTAGGTAGAGATCAAAGAATCTAGAATAATCATCAGATTTCAACTTAGGCAATAGAGCCAAAGTTGGAATACAGTGCTAGATAATAAGGTGTCCTATTCTTGGTGCTTCTATCTAGACAATAGAAAAATCAATTTTTACAAAAATAGATAGAAAGGTGAGTTCAATCATAGGTTTGTTAGCATAGTACAGTCTAGATTTAACATGTTTCAGTATAATTTTTGCTTAGAGAATCTAGATATAAGGGGCATCATACATGACATGATGGATCTCACATTTAGTTTTAGGTTAGGTAGTTGATATAACTTCCAGATTATAATCCATGTTCCAGACACTAGTGATTGGGAGAAATGTACACAACACATTGATCCTCCCCCTTTTTTGAGTTCAGTTTATTTTCTAAGCATTTCTCAATAGTTGTGTGCCTTACTCCATCTATAGGTGGTTGATATAATTTTTCAATTTTGGATTTCATACAATCTTAACGAGTCAAGTTCCCAAATTGGCTTCCACATAAGCCTATTTCAATAGTTTTGGAGTGACATTCATATAAGCCCAATCTCCATCTTTCAAAATGGCCAAGAGTGGCCTAGTTTTTAGCATACATTTAGTTATCCACACCAACATTGTCTAATCACAATACATTCATGAGATTCAAGAGCTATATCATATGCCATCTATTTCATATCAATATTACTTCATAACTTCACTTCATAGGGAAATCATAGAGCCAAAGGACTAGCTAGCCTTTGTATTCTTGAGCCACCTATTCAAATGGATTGGACACATAGTCCAAACATCGATTGACACATGCATGATTTGTTATATTTACTTAGTAGGCAATAATGGAGCCAAAGGTCCTAACTTTACATTATTGAACCACTTATATGGAATTATCCACTCAGCTCTATTTATGATATTAATTTTGGCACAACACACACCCAACACAATCCAACATCACAGCAAGTTTTGTATTGGTTCGCATACCCGGTGAGGTGTATTCATTTATTTCTCTTCCTCTCTCTCTTACCCAAATTTTTTATATTATTATTTTAGATATAACATATCTAGTAAGGATTGATCTACTCTATGTTTTTCATTGTAGATTCACACTTCACATTATGCTCTCTCTCTATGCACATCCAACATCACACAACTTCATGAGCTTCACCTTTGTAGGTAAGTTCAGGTACACTTTTTATTTTTCCTTTATTCTAGTATTTAACTTTGATGAATCACTATAATAAAGAGGGGGAAATTTAATCATATAAAATGCAAAATTTGGTAACTTAAGTGTGGCTAATGACACCTAATCCATAGCTCTATCTTGCTTACTCTCATGTCCCTCATAGGCATGTTTTCACTGATTCTCAATAATTCATAGCCTCCTAGATTAAACCCTTGTAGACCTAAATTGTTCTTTCCATATTTAATCTATCCCCCTAGGTACCATCAACCATACATAATAGTGCCCAAACTTGGACTACAATGCTGAAACCTAGGGTGTCTTATTTCTTGCACTATTGTCCAAGTGAATTTTGGCCTATAATGATCATATTCTTTTGAATCCTTATCCTAATTCATGTTGGCCTAACATAAATTTATTTAACCCATGAAAATTAAATCCCATATAAAAGGACATTAAAATTTCATTTAGAAGGGTTGGCACTCATTTACAAGAGAGAAGCAAAACTACTCAAGCACTTTTCCCTATTCTTTGTATACATCCATCCAATAGTATTTCAAGCTTGTTCAAACCTTTACACCAGTCCTTAGTCATTACAAGTACACCTAGTTTTGTATTTACTTATATTTTCATCACACTATTTCACTAAGCACTTCAATGGGAGAACTACATATAGCTTGATCCCTCCTCAAAGTATTGGTATGTAGGCAATGTGTCCACACATGGGGTGTGAAGTGTGTCCATCATATATTTTACACACTAAACCCTTTTTCTTATTTTCTAAAGTTCCATTTAATTGCATATAAGATACAAGCACATGAATAATCAACTATATAGAGAGTTATATTGATAGGGATAATCTAAAATTTGTTACACAAGCTCATACAGATGCGACAAAACAAAACCCAAAAAAATAGATCTCTATGAATAGTTTGGATAATAGCAGCAAGACCAGGACTATAACACCGA
Organism: Torreya grandis; assembly: GCA_037957365.1. Lineage (NCBI taxonomy): Eukaryota > Viridiplantae > Streptophyta > Pinopsida > Cupressales > Taxaceae > Torreya > Torreya grandis. The sequence goes on along the minus strand of JARHVA010000540.1, from coordinate 1,131,160 downwards.
ATACATACAATCCTATTTTTTATGGCCCTATCCAATCAAGAAATGAACTCCAGATCTTAGTTTGTGATAGTGTCCCAGTCTTATTCCTCCAATATCAGATACTATCTCAGCCATAATAGCCCAGAATAAGCTAAGTCATGTTTTCTCTCATTACTTTTTTTAGAAAAGACAAAAATACAATTTATTTACACAGATTAGTGGCTTAATTATTGCATCTTATTTATTGATTTTATCTACTTAGACCCATTTATTATTTAGGAATTAAACATCTAATTTCTTAAAATAATTAAATCACAGTTACATAGGCTGAAAAGTCAACCTTGAATCTACTAAGGCATAGAAGCATCTGACCAAGCTAAGGTTCTAGATATGATCAATACATAATATTTAAGCTTAATACAACTTCATGTATTTTATTAAATGATTTACTTATTGGGAATACATAAAATAAGCATTAATATTCTATTACTAAGGCTAGGAGAATTAATAATCTTTATTGTTATTATAAATAAAAATCCATATCTAAATGATTGTGTTCAATTCAACCTTTCACAAGCTCGATTCAGTAAACAACCATAATATATTTTAAAGAGAGACATATTCATATAATAGAGATTTAATCAAAACAACTTACTATCCTTTATTATAAAAGTCATAAGGATCAAGAGATTTCTTTATATAATGACTCCTTCCCAAGAGTATAATTAGGAATATGATTGAACACAAAGATAAAATTGGGCTTTATCCATACTGGAATAATTGTAATCCCTTTGTTATGATAACAAATAGGTTAACTACTAAAGTAATATAAAATATCAATTTCATTTCTTTATTACATAAGTGGGAGGTTAATCACTCAGCTTGGTTAAGTAAATAAGGATCAAATATCCTTAAAATGTGTTCCTCATCCACTCCTAAACATCTATTGGCCATAAAAAGGAAGGCTCACCACCCAACCTTTTGTCATCATCAAGATGCTACTCACGACACCTCTGAGCTTTATACTCCCAGCTTTTAACATGTTTATATCACTTGGTAAAGGCATGTATGGGTATATAAGAAAGGGTATCTTACCACAAAGGGAAGACCATTAACTACTTATAGTCCAAATTATCATATTTACTCAGAGATTCCCAATCCCAAATACAAATAAGCAAGCATTCAAGAGATCAATCAAGTGAAACAAATCATTTAAGCATGTAGTAGTATTAGGTAAGTTCTTATAACATAACAAGACCCATAAAAATATTGGATTAGCAAGAGGATGTATCACTCTATTGATTCTTTCCAATGGTCATGGGAGAGTTGAACAACTTACCACCATGACCAGTGTAGGAGGATTTTAAATACTACCACTATGACATCTAAGTAAGGGTTAAACAACCTTCCACCATGCTTAGCATAGGAGGAATTTAACACATTACCATCAAGACATTCATGGGAAGATCAAATAACCTTCCACTATGCCTAATACAAGAAGAATTTGATATGCTACCAACATGAAGATGTTTCTCACAGGCCACCATCACTTACTGCCACAACATATTGTAATAATACACACATAAGAATAAAATCACTTCATACAAATAAGGAAGAACAACCTCTCCAAGGTCCTCAAAAGACAATAACAACATGGCTACCAATGTTTAACCGTATATAAGTCAATAAAATAGGTAGAATAAAACAAGTGGTCTTACTCTCTTGAAAGTAAAAAGGATTCAAGTAAAGTACATAATCATTTCATTCCAAGGAAATCAATAGAAAACATAATGCAATAGATAACCCACCTATTGACTCTAAAAACACCTGAGCGCTATTTTTTAGATGTCTAGGCTCAAATTTCCTAACCCACTCTTTTACTAATTCCTCCTCATTTTCTACTTTCTCAACTTGTTTTCCATTGATTTTTGGAAAAATCCTTAAACTCAAGGAGTTTGATTACTAAAAATAGGCATTCAATAATCATATAACCACTAGCCACTTGCCAACCCATGCTTCATTAAGGGAAATTATTTTTCCATTTTCATTTAAGGTACATGGTGGTTCTTACAGGCTTATGTTGTTGCTTCTTAGATTGACTTACCTCCTTTCTCCTCTTGATTCTAGTCTAAGGCAAAATAATCAAAGATATATTAGTTGGCCATTAGATAATTTAGATGTTGAATAAAATATCTAAAGTTCAAGTGATAATAAGTTTCACCAACCAATCTTAAAGGTTATTTGCCTAATCAAATGTTATGTTAATAAAGGTGGTAGGCTAGGAAATTGACTACTTAACACAGGTGTAATAAGGTTTTAAGGATAAAACTATTTTGTGATAAAAACATGATTGGCATATTATATTTCCTTCATTGGCCTTTTTCATGTTCTTGCACACTTGATGCACACATCAAATTCATCTAACCTAATAGTCTAAGCTACATAATTTATTTAAACAAGGCAATTTCAATCAATTAACCATAGGGAATCATTCAAGGAATATCAACATCCATGTAGATAATTTTATATGATTCAATACATAATTAGTTTCTATTTCATAAGCTTAGAGCAATGATTCAACATGACTTAATTCAATATATCTCATAGACATAATCAAATTTCATAAAGAGAATTTACATAAAGAAATGTAAGCATCATTATTTCATAAGTAAGAAATAAAGCAAGATTGATAATAGGTCTTTCTCATGGTTTCCAACACATGAAAATGCTTCATAAATCCCTGCATTTCTTAGGTCAATCTAACTTAACATCATAATTCAATAATCATAACATCTAAGTCATAATTTCATAGTCATCTTTGTCAAAGATAAGCACTGTGCAAAATGGGGCCTTACAAAATTGCTTAACCATTTTAGAGTTATTTGCTTCTTTTCTTCATCAATGTGATCCATTTATAATTTATTTTGGTGAAAAATGACTTGGTATTCAAGTAAATTTATCATTTTACTTATTCATTTATCATAAAGTTTAGCTTATTTATCTTTTAAACCAATCACATGTCCAATTGTTTATAAGGTTTCATTTTGGACTTAGTCATTATTGTTTAAATATACCTAGCCATTTTTTTCAAATTCATATATTTTTCTCTAATGACTCTTTTGTTTCCTGAAATCCAATGGTCATTTGAGCTTCCTACAAGTTCCTAGGCAAGCAAGGAGTTACCACTTGACACTTGATTAATTTTTTTTGACTCTTTTGGACTTAGTCATTTCTAAATAAACTTTATGAATGCCCTAGATCATGATGCATGGCATGATCCCATTTTCCATGCTTTCTTAGCCCCTTTTATTTTCTTTAATAATCCGTAGACAGCCTAGATGCATGAGATCATGGCACGTGATGTGATACCATATCTCCAAGCCATTGGGGTAATTCATATACTTCTTATGATTTTCAACCCCCCTAGATGCCCAAGTCATGCCAAATGTCACGATCACACTTCTTCAAGTCCTAAAGATGGTCTGTATCCTTGTGAGTATCACATTAGGCCCTATAGTCATATAAAATTCCCAAATTGGTAGTTTGAGTGTGGGTTATGATACCCCATCCATAGGTCCTTTTTACATGCTCTTTTGACCCTTTTAGACACTTTTTTGCTCATTTTAAATCATCCAAAACCTTTTGAATAGTCATTCCACCTCAGATAAATAGTATTCCCCATGTGAATCCTATTCTCCTAGGTCTTGAACCTATAGGATAAGAGTGCCCCATTTGGACTATAACACCCCATAGAGAAGTGTCCCATTTTTGGTGGTCTTGTTCATTTGCACTTTAAGCGCCAATGATCATTTTCATCTAGTCATTATCTTTAATTAAGTTGGCCTAGTGTGAATACATCTGACCCATGACCAATTATTCCCTATAAATACCCACTCAAAGCTCATTTACAAAGGAGGTGACCAAACTTACAAATAAAACAAGAATACAAATAAAGCACTAAGGCAAACTTCCCTATTCTTTGCACATAGTCACCTAACATAGTTGCAAACCTACTCAAATCCTCATACTAGTCCCTATCCACCTCAAACACTATTAATTTGACATTTGAATCCATATCACACTATTGCACAAAGCACACTAGGTGGGATAACTACTTATGGGTTGATCCCTCCTTGGAGTATTGGTATGTAGGCAGTGTGCCACATAAGGGTTTTGGATTTCACATTTAGTACATCTTTCACACTAACCCCCTCTTTCCCAAGTGACTCAAAATGTTGTTTTATCAAGCATGATGGAGGTTAGGGTTTGAAGATAAAATAAACTCCAAAATGAGTTTCATCGACAACAAGTTCTCAATTTTTTATAGGCACGCTCACACAAGCACAAAAAAACTACCTAAAAAGTTTCAAGTCTTCGTGATCAGTTTGAACACTAGTGGCATGAACGAATAACAGTACTAGACACTAAATCAACCATTTTTTGGTGATCCTATTCTTTCACCCAAAAAAATCCAAATTTAGGTTTATGACACCTTCCCAGTCCTAGACAACCATTTTCAACCTCTGTATTTTCTGTCTTAGTCTATTTTCTAGACAAGTTATATTTCTTCTTATTTATTGCTATTTTAAAACATTTTCACAAATTAGGACTATATTTATTGCTATATTCTATACTAGTTTATTAATCCAGAGCCTTAACTAAAATATGAATAACACTCCATTATTCCCAAATAATTTGAAACATTTGATGAACCTAACTTACTTTATTTGCATATAAAAACCCTAAAAACTCTAGGGAAAATTCTTTGCTGATTTTAGCAATATTCTTTTGATGCTTCCTAAATATAGAAATCAACATTTCACATTTAATTTTTAAAATTCACCATAGTAATTTTAAAAAACATTTCTTTCAAACCCTAGTAGAATATACTAGGTCCTTATGCTTTTGGAGGTATCATCTTACATGTTAGTGAACTTCATATCCTTTTTATGGATATTCTAGTTCATTATTTTTCAAATCTTAGATTACATTTATTTAATATTCTCTTTCATTTTTCAAGTTGTTTTCCTTATTCTACCTTAAGATCCTTGCATATCTTCCTTTGAGATGAAGTGAAAGACTTAGTGTCAACCCTCTTGAATTCACCCAGATTCCTCCAACCTATCCATATACCATGGATAAATAACTAACTCAGTTTTTGACTATAGATCCTATACATCCAATTACAATAATTTCTATGAGGATAATTCTGATAATGAGCAATATGAGAATAAAAATGATGATACACACACTGATGTTCATGCTCTACCACATTTGGCTATTGATCCACTTCCACCTATTATTGATGATGATGTTGTCATCAATAAAGATTTGATTCTATAGATTTTTAGAGAGAGACTTAGGGAACAACACTAAGATCATGCCATTATATTAAAATCTATCATGGAAATTAAAAAGGCTAAGCAAGTTGAGTCTTTCATTCCTTAAGAATAACCAGTTGCAAAATAAGCTATGGGGGTAAATATGTCTCAATAGCCCCTTATAGAAGCCCAACCTTATTATGTGGCATCACTAGTTATAGTTAGTACATCTTTGCCTCCTAATGTGGCTACTCTTGTGTAAGAGATTAAATCTCTTCAATCCAAGGTGGTACATCTTGAGCAAGGGGCCTATATATCAACACAAGCTTTGGAATCTTTGGCTCTACTTCATACACCATTTGTATGCCATATTGCTTCTACACCCTTACCATTAGGTTTTGTTCAATCCAATCTCACTCTATATAATGGAAAGGGTGACCTAGAGACACACTTGAGAGCTTTTGATGTAGTATGCTTGGACTATGTGTCAAATGATTGGTTACTAACCAATATATTTCCATATAGTTTAAAGGATTATGCTCTATAGAGATTTTATAGTCTATCAAAGCATTCAATCCTTTAGCTGACATATTCCTAGCTCATTTTAGCATTAACATATGTGACAAGGTTTCTCATGCCCAAGTTTTACAAAAAAAACAAAGGTCAAATGAGTATCTCATAGATTATGTTCTTAGATATAAGATTATCTTGGCTAAAATGACCAGCCCCATGACTGATCAAGAATTATAAGATCTCTTCAAATTGAGTCTTCTACCAAATTTACATGAGTCAATAATGTTTAAAAAGTTTTCTTCCTTCACTGAGTTATGTCATACACTAAAGGAAATGGAAGTCAAATTAATTTTAGTAGGCAAACTCAAGTACACAAGCATATAAAAAATAACAAACAAGAGTAACACTAAAGTCCCATATAAAGTAAAGGTTAATGATAAAAAAATTCAAAATCAACCTACAGTTAATGTAGCTTCAGATCCCCCTCACCTAGTGGTTTTATTAGTCCCTCCTTGATGAGCCTTTACCAATCTACCAGTATCTCCAACCAAAGTCTTACAATAACTATTGGAATGTAATGTCCTATCTCTCCCTCTTATTTAGAAAGTTGATATGACAAAGACTCTTCCACATGGATATGATCAGAAGGCATTCTATGATTTTCATAGGGTACCAAGACACATTATGAACAAATGCATTAGTTTGTGACACAAGATACATGACTTGATAGATGGCAAACTTATTGATCTTGGCACTCCAGTTGAGCCTCCTCAAGAAAAACAAACATAGGATAAGGCTCTAAAATTTTTCTTAGATCCTTTCTCATAACATTCTAAATAAGAAACAGGGGGTCTATTAGATGTTCACCTTACATTTCATGCACATGCTCTACTAGTTATATACTAAGCACCTTCAGTTGAGTCACATCCTTTAAGCAACATGTTTGGTGTGTATAATTCTAGAGTTCTAACTACACCTTCAATCTCCTTCTCAGAGTAGGAGATAGTTGAGGATGATTTAGATTACTATGCACTCTTTATCAAATCCTATATTGATCACCATACCATTCATAGTCTTCACATAGATAATGGATCTAGTGTGAACATGTGCACTATGACATTACTTTAGAATTTGGGATATTTAAAGTAGGAAATCACCCTGATAGACATAGTTATCATTGGATTCAATGGACACATATAGAGTTCATTAGGTGATTATAATTCTTCTATAGATTGGTCTAGCACATGTCACCAAACCATTTACTATTGTTCCCAATCTAAGAGTCTTAGACATGTTGCTTAATTGACCATGGATCTAAAAATTTGGTGAATTACCTTATACATTTCATAGATATATGAAATACATTCACCCTAATTATGTTGTTATAGTTGGTGGAGTTTCATATGAGTTACCACTCCCCACTTTAGATCCATCTTCCACTCTGTAGTTACCAATTTCAACTCTTCCACCAGTTACAATTCTTCCTCTAGTTAAGATTTAGACATAGTTGAGGCCTCCTTTGCTAGCACAAAGAATTCATACACTTATATGAAGGCCTCTCTTTAAGAAACCACTACATCAATGATAGTTTTAAGACTATAGATAGTTTCCAGCTACAATATTCACACCCAGGGTAATATCATTGAGGTCTCATGCCTATACACACATATCACATTTTTAGAGAGATTTTTCTACTACCAGATGGGTCCTTAAGAGCCCCATAGTTGCATCAACTTCTCAAAATTATAGGGGGATCCCACAGTGGGTTTTTACTATAGATATTTCAAATCAATTACAAGATTCACAACTCTCAAAGTCACAATATCAACCCTTCCACCGTGCTTCATGATCATGCATGATCCCTCTCCTTCAGGACACCATGATAGGGACTCTCTTATGAGACTCAATAGTTAGTATCATTTCTTCTCAGTCTTTTTTATACAATTTCTTAGCTTGTAGATATTTTCTTTTTTCCTTCTTGTACATATTTTCTCAACTTACTTGTACATAGCTTATTTTCACTTTCTTGTACATAGTTTCCTTCTGATTACTTATACATAGCTTATTTTGAAATATCAAAAATAATAAAATATTTCAAAATACCAAAAGAAATATAACATGTCAAAATACAAAAACATTCAAATAACTCAAAACACCAAAAACTTTTCAATTATATTCATTATCCATGCTTTATATTTTTACTACCATGCTAGACTTACATTTTATTGTTTTATGCTATTGTTTCTCAATTTATCTACATTACCATGCTTCACTTGATCTTTTTTGAGTGTGTGTAGTGACACCCAGATCCTTGATTTCTTTACTCAACCCATTGAGGGGGAATCCTAATTTTACATTTGAGACATACATTGACATATCTACCCATCTGGGACATCTTCTACATGACTACATCTAGGTTATGTCATTCCTACACCACAAACTTTAGCTATCATGTTGATGTACATTAATTACTAACCTACACATATTATTCTATTGAAACTTACTAGTATATAGCACTTGTGTATTTATTAAAATCTACCTAGTCTTGCACTACATGTTTTGCATACTTTCACTTCTTACTTTGATCAGTTAGATGTGATAATATTTTTAGCATTTACATACCTTACTTTCTTGCTTTGAGTAGCTAGATGTGATTGCATTTCTCAATTCCTATTTTGTTACTTGTGTGTGCCTTAGGACATTTTACAATGTCCTTTGCTTGTACTCTTGTATATGTTTATAGCCCTCATGCCAATTTTTCTTGTTTGTAATTGTATGTGTATGTGGGCATTTGAACATGCCTTGTATGCTTTCTTTTTATAGTTTGAGTGACATGTGCCCATGTCCCTTGTTTACTTGGCCCCTTGGCCTCTTTTGTATGATTCTTGTTTCTTGCCTTGTGTACTTGCTCCTTAGTTGTTTGTAATGCCATGATCCATATCATGCATTATATTGCCTTCTTGGATGCCATGATGGACATCATGCTCTATCCCTACTTGATAACTAACCAAATTTCTAGTTTCATTTTGGTATACTACACATGCTATTACATTATTACATCTATCTAGGCATACCCTTGTTGATCTAACCATCTCCAACATAATCTATGTTATATCTTGAGACATCTTTTTGATTATCATTGCTATATCATGTATTTCACAACATAATAAAATTGTAGGGATATTTCTTCTAAGGGTAGTCATTACAGGGTCTTCATTCCTACCCTCAAAAGAGGGGGTAATAAGCATAGCTTTTATCATAGAGATCAGAGCCCTCTACCAATCAAAACCAGTTTTTAGAACACTTAGAACAATAATCAAAATGCAAAACATGTAGAATAGACCAAAAAATAGGAATAAACATAGAACAATCATCAAAAATAGTAAAGGACAAGAGCACTCCATTTGGACTAAAGTTCCCTACAACAAAGTGTTCCCTTTTTGATGTTCCTATCCAAATAGCCAAAAACCTAAAATTTTTAGAAACAAATAGAAGGGTAAGGTCAAATACAATTTTTTAGCTATAATCTAATTTAGATTGGGAAATTTTAGTATAATTTTACTTAAATCATCCAGATATAGGGGGAATCATGCATGACATGATGGATCCCACTTTCAATTTTATATTAGACCAAAATCCATATTATAGATGCCGGTGTTTAGGGGAAATATGCATGGCACATTTACCTTCTTTTCTTTCTAGTTCATTGTATTACCTAGGTATTCTTAATAGTTACATGTCGTATTCTATCTATAGGTCATTGGAATCATGTCAGAGTGGCTTTCATATAAGCGTAATTATTAGGTTTGGAGTGGCTTTCATACAAGCCTAATCTCCACCTTTCAAAGTGGCCAAGATTGGCCTAGTTTTCAGTACACATTTGACTATCCATGTAACATTATCAGATCACAGATCATTCATGGGATTCATGAGAAATATCATATGACACACATTCATACCAGTATTAGTTCATAGTTCACACTTAGTGGGCAATGATGGAGCCAAAGTATTAACTAGCCTTTGTATTCTTAAGCCACATACTTAGAGGGATTGGACACATAGTCCAAACATTGATTAACACATGCATGATCACATAGCTTCACTACATAGTGGGCAACAATGGATCCAAAGGTCTAGCCTTTGTATTCTTGATCCACCCTTGAGGAATTGAGCAGTTAGCTCCATTCATGATATTACTCTTGGTACAACACATACCCAACATCACTCAGCATCACTCAACATCGCAACAAGTTTTATATTAGTTAATCTAATGGGTGAGGTGTATTCATTCCTTTCTCTTCATATCTCTTTTACCCAACCTTTGTACATTCTTATTTTAGACATATCATATCTAATAAGAATTTATCTACTCTTTTTTTTCTCTTGTAGATTTATGTTTCACACTATGCTCTCTCTACACACGGTCAACATCACACATCCTCATGGGCTTCACCCTTGTAGGGAAGTTCAAGTACGCTTTTTATTTTTCCTTTATCCTAGTATTTCACTTTGCTGCATCACTAGAATAAAGGGGAGGAAATGTAGTCATATAAAATGTCCAAATTGGTAGTTTGAGTGTGGCTTATGACACACCATCCATAGGTCCTTTTTACATGCTCTTGAGACCCTTCTAGACACCTTTTTGCTCATTTCCAATTATCTAGAACATTCTAAAAGGTCATATTACCTTATCCAGATAGTATTCCCCATGCCAATCCTATTCTGCTAGGTCCTAAACCTGTAAGACAAGAGCACCCCATTTGGACTATAGCACCCCATTAAAAAGTGTCCTATTTTTTACGGTCTTATCCATTTTCAATTTGAGCCCCAATGATCACTTTTATCTAGTCATTATCTTTAATTAGGCCAGCCTAAAATTAATACATCTAACCCATGAAAAATTGTTCCCTATAAAATCCCACTCAAAGCTTGTTTATAAAGGAGGTGACCAAACTTATAAAGAAATAAAAAATACAAATAAATCACTAAGGAAAACTTCCCTATTATTTGCACATAGTCACCCAACATAGCTACAAACCTACTCAAATCCTCATACTAGTCCTTAGCCACCTTAAACATTATCAATTTGGCATTGGCATCTATATCACACTATTTCACAAAGCAAACTAGGTGGGAGAACTACATATGGCATGATCCCTCTTTAAAGTATTGGTATGTAGGCAACATGCCCACATAAGGGGTATGGATTGCATGTTTAGTACATCTTTCACACTAACCCCTTCTTTCTCAAGTGACTCAAGATGTTGTTTTATTAAGCATGATGGAGGGTTAGGGTTTGAAGATAAAATCAGATCCACAATGAGTTTTGTTGATAACCAATGCTCAATTTTTCACATGCACACTCACATAGGTACAATGTAACTACCTAAAAAGTTTTAGGTCTCTATGAACAGTTTGAAGAATAATGGTAGGAATGGACAATAGTGATAGACACCAAAGCTTCCAATTTTCGACGCTCCTATCCTTTCACCCAATGAAAACTAGATTTAGGTTTATGACACCTTCCCAGTCTTGCACAACCATTTTCAACCTTTGTATCATTAATCTTAGTCTATTTTCCAACTAAGTTATATTTCTTCTTATTTACTGATATTTTTAAATAGTTGAACAAATTAGGGATATATTTATTTTTATATTTGTACTAGTTTATTAATCTAGACCCTTAACTAAAATAGGAATAACACTCCATTATTCCTAAATAATTAAAAATAGGCCCCAAATTAATGAGATTTAAAAAAGTGTCAAGATCTGATTTCATCATGATCTTACAGGTTATTAGCCAAACTAAGTGCTAATACATGCCTCAAGTGAGTGAATGGATACAGTGTGGCATTGACTACCAATTATACAAAGCACTAGAGGTCATGTCAACATTTCACTTAAATTTGATGGGCATATGGCCTATCAAAACTTTCATAAAGCTAGCATGCTTTTTATTTTACACTTGACTATTAAAACTATTAAACTATCTAAATTTTGAGTTTGATTTGTCACTCAAGGGATCTAAGAATGATATTTTTTTGATCTAAAAATAATCTATTATTCATATAGTTAATTAGATTGATTATTTCTTTAGAAAAATCCCCCTTTAAATTACTAAATTTAAGGACTTTTGGTCTTCTCTTCTAATTTTTATGCCTCAAAAGATTTTCATAAATTTTGAACTCTAATATCTAGTTGCTATATTCAAAAGTTAATGGATAATGTCTATTTATATGTAAAAATTCATAGAATGGTCACCACTTTTTAGTATCTTAGAATTCATTCTTTTGGAATGTATTGAGTAAAGAGCTAAATCCTTCAACCCTCTAGGTACCTGGGATCATGCCACATGGCATGATCTCACTTCTTCAGGCCCTCAGGATGGTCAAAATAAAGTAAGTAGGTAGTAAAAATTTTAGGTAAATAGGATGATTTTAGATGGCATCATCCCACCCAAGTTCAAGTAGGAAGTAATACAATGAGGCTGAGACCAATCGAGTCCTTGATATGATTCCATGTGGAATAATCTCAAACTCCATGGCAAACAAGACAAGAAACAATGATCAAAGACATACAAAGCTCTAGTAGAGTGATATCTTACCAATTCTTAAGATCTCATTATACCATGGTCTCAATAAAATTCAAGACTCAACAAGATATGAAATACTGATAAGTTGGCACGTAGTAAGAAATTAACATATCAAAGACATGTTGGCATTCCCAAATTAGAAATAAGAGGACACATAAAGTGACCTTCCTAAGGAAAATACATGGGTCTCTATAAATAGACTTAAAATATGAAAATGAATTCTATTTTTCCCATCTATCCCATCAAAATCTAGGAATTGAACTATGAGTCTAATTAGATTTACGTAGTTATTGAATATATTTTTGCCTAGTGCCAAAAGGATCATGGAAAAAAATTCCAAGGTTAATTTGATATATGGATAATTCAAATAATGACTTACATAATAGGATAAGATAAGTTAAGATCACAAAAATACAAGGAATGCATGTGCATTTTTAATATAAAAGAGCAGTTTTCATGGCTAAGAGATAAAATCTAGTGCCCTTGTATTTAATAAAATAGTAATCCATCAAATGGAGTAGAATTCAATTTGAACCTATGTCAATCGAGATGATGAATTAGTCTAATATTATCATGTTACTAATATTTATGGAAAATGCTCCATACATCAATGTAGATGTTATCTTTAAAGATATGAACAAATGAAATTGGTGCCTATTATTGAATGCTTGTAACTACTTGGTGGGTGGGTAATACATTGAATATTTTCAACCACTTGGTTGGTGGGTGAGACTATTGAAGATCTATATAAGGTCATCCATGAGACTAAATTAGGGGATGGTTGATTAGTGTTAGAATAAAATAGACAACCAAACTTTTTTCCTACATTTTTCTTGCTTTCTTAGGTCAAATTTATTTCAAGCAATGTTGTTATGAGGATTTGTATATAATTATCCTAACTAAGATGGATCTAAAAACTATTTTACAAGTAAATATATAAAAAATTGAAAGGCATTTAATACTATTATTCAATATTTGTGCTTGTATAATGTGATTTTATCCATATTTACTCCAAATTGAATACCATAGACTCTTTCACCATATTTGTCCATGGTTGTGTTGTTACTAACCAAGATATAGATTGGTTCCATGGAGTTCATATAAGTCAAATGAATCATAACTATTCTAACTACAAAATAAGCTTACATTTTCCTCTTTACCCTCATCTTTTATTCTTTTTTATACATTTTCTAGAGTGGTATAATATATCTAAAGTTAAAATCCATATTTATAAGCTTTATCTTGATTGAAAACCTTATCATTATTGTCAATGCATTGTTTACTCCATGTATGCAGTGAGCAATTATTGAATCAGTTGTATCTTCATGATAAATTAATTTTTATCGAATGTATAAACAACTGATCAATTGGACCATAATTATCATTTATCCAAGTTTATTCTAAATAGGCCCATTGAAATGGAATAGTTTTACATCAACTACTGAGATACCCTACAAGCCAAAACCTAATAGACAGAGACCTTGGGGATATTTTATCTCCTTACAAGAGAGGCTAGGTGAATTCTATCCTAGTTAAGTTGGTGTGCTAAATAACCCATCAATATATTGGTGTTAGAAGGAGGGTGTGAAATAAAATATTTCTTTAGATTTATAATTAATTTTAGTCTTGTGGCTATGATTTCCATACCATATTGTGTGTTTAAATAAGACACTAATATCTTGGTAAAATAAGGAGGCATGAATAGGATAATATACAATGTTTATGTTTGTTTTTGCTATTATTTACTATGTTTGAACCAACTTATGGAATTAACTTATTTGGTTGGAAGTTTTTACCCTGTGAACATTCTAGGGCCTACTCATGACTAACCTAAGAATCCTAACAATTTATGTTCAAAATATACCCATGGTGGGATTCAAACTACTGAATAGCACATTTAAAAATTTAAATAAGCCATCATATGCAACCATATCCAATGTGAATATGTGTCTTGCTATTTATTTATCTATTCCTTGGATGAAGATTCTTACCATTGGTACATAGGTCTACCAAAAAGATAGATCACTTCATTGACTATCTTTTAAAATCTATTTGTCAACTATTTTAGTGTGTTTATTGACCTTGTTACCTTGTATATTAATTTTACATAGATTTTATGGATCCTAATGAACCCATAATCTCATTCAATAGTCATTTTTACCACCTATATAGGAGGTTGAAAGACCCAATCCTCTAAATAGAGGTAATGCTTATTAAATTTTATCTTAGAACATTAGATCCCTTAATTTTTATGCTTATTTAGAGGACCCCATTTTCACTCACATCCATGGCATCCATTTATCAAGAGGCATTAATCATGGAACAACAAGTTATGCCACATGGTTATGGTGTTGATCCACTATATGCATATGAATAAGTAAATGTCCACATGAAAAATGCTCAAATTTATTTGCATATATGTCAGCATATGAACCAATGTGTGCCTTATAATCAAACTGTACCTCAAGCTTATGTCCAACTAGACTTTCCAATGACAAAAGAGAACCGTATTGTTGCTTCAAATGAAAATGATTATTAATGTTCAATTCTTGATCAACATTTTTTTTTGTTGTGATAATAATCAAGTGCCTTTTGGTGCTTTTACTGATCAAATGTCATTTATTGTAGGAAATACTACACAAATAATGTAAAGGATGGATTATGAGACTACATTTCCTAGTTCACAACTTAGAATCTATGGATGTAAAAATAGGATGGATGCTGAAATAGTCTTGTTAATTGAGAATGTACCTTTAAAATTTAAGAACCCTATCCCTAAGAGTAGTGATAATAATGACGATTTTGATGATGAAGAGATAACAGTCATTTTAGGTGAGTTCCCATATGAAGATTCAAGTAGTAAATAGTTATGTACATAATAGGAAGAATCATACACTTCTTACAATCAACCTGAAGATGAAATATAAGAGTTGAAATAGATAGATGAATAATATGTATGGTATGCACATGAAATACCCATATCGTATGTTATTGAACCTATATTTGACAAGCTAGCTCCAAAGGATCAACAACATGGTGGTAGCCAATTGACCCCAATCCTTTCATCATAGATGGAGGATTTTGGAGAAATTAAAGTAGTCATATTTTCATATAAATACTAGGATTATTTGAATCATCCTATACATTGAGTGTTCAACAATGTACACAATCAAGTTTGAAATCAACAGTCATGAATATAGTGGTTTGGATGAAAAATTGAAATAAACAAGATTTGAATTTAATAATGACCTAATATAGTACATTTATCTATATAATTTATATAGTGATGATAAAGTAAGAAGTTCATTGACTTGGGAAGAACCAAGTCCACACCTTCTAGATGGAAAAAATGATAATACGGATACTACCAAAGTGCCCATATAAATTGAAAAATAGCTAGTAGTGGATTTAACACTAGGCTTTCACAAATAAAACACATATACTAGTTTTGATACACAAGTTACTTTGGTAGATATTGATTTCCATATTTATCCCTCACCATAATTTAATGTTTGGGCAAAGTTATTTCTTAAACTCTATCCTAGGTGCTTCATATCAATGGAATGTAAGTATATGTATGAGTTTTACAACATAAGTCTGATTAAATTTCATGAAAACATTGTTAATAAAATTATTTTGGATAGTGTTTTTCAATGTAAATGACAACATAGATGCAAGTAAATGTCTTCCCTTGGTAGAATTCCTACCAACATTATTAAGATCCTTAACATGACTATGTTCTCTATCAGGTGTCTAACTGATGAAGGGATCTCATTTCTTGTCAAAATTCATATCTTCAACCCTTATTTCCAAGTTTGGGATAGCTTGGAATGATCCTATAAATATTTTCCTTTTGATTTATTTTGATTTCCTTTCCTTGCTTGTTTTGATTTTATGTTTTGTTGTTTACTTTAGGGTTATTTTCTTGTTAATTTTCTACTTTCCTTGTTAGGTTTGTTCCAATTTTTTTTCTTGTGGTTCCACATTGGTCAATTAAAGTGATGAAATTAAATCCTATAAGTAGGTATCATAAGTGAAACTTTATGTGAAGGGTGATTCTTGATTTATTTTTTTCCTTAGATCATGTTATTAAGTTAGTTTTAAAATATGAGACTGTTATATGTGTCCTAAACTTGTTCTTATTTGGTTAAGTTTGTGTAAAAATGGGTGGTTATTAAAGGTATACTCTTAAAACCATGAATAAATTTCACATCTTAAAATGTTTCTAAGTATACTTTGGTGAACCTACTATGAGGAAAACCTAGAGTGAAAAATACATAGTTTTGCATTTAATTTTCAATAGTGGTCCCCAACCCTGAACCAAGACAAAAAAAAGAATGAAAATTAAAATTAATTTTAGAAAAACTTAGTGATGGGTGATTTAGGCAACCTATATCAAAAATATAGACACTCAAATAGTAATAGAGAAAGGCCTTGAGTGGGATCATAGGCAACTTTATCGAGGCTATAAATGCCTGATTAGTAGCAGAGCAATTTCCAAGTAAATGTCTTCAATGTAGGAATCACTATCCTGATGGTTAAAAACATAACAAGTAATCTTTGTAGATCCTAAAAATTGGTAAATCAACTCATTTTACACACACTGAATCAAAAATGATACCTAATTTGGTCACTTAACTCCCTCCATTTTTTCACATTTTAGATTTTTTCATGTTCTATGCACTATTTTATCTATAAATTCTAGGTTCTTTGATTCAAAATACTCAAGAGTTTTTCGAAATAGAGTTTCTATTGTTGTTGCTTGCACAACGCAAGCTAATTTCATCACTAGAATCATGGAACCTATTTTTTATATGGAATCTTATCTTCTGGTCAAATCAAATCTGGGTCTCTTTTATTCATGGTATGACCAAAAAGTTTCTTGACAAGTTACAGGTTTGGTATTGCATTGAATTTACTCTTTGGATTAGTTCTAAACTTGAAGTATCCATTACATGCATTTAGTCTAGAATGGATTTGGGCAATTAGATCTATACTGGCAATGGGGTCTATATTGATATTATTGTCTAAATTTTTCATGAAACTGATAAGTCCTATTCTATTTTACACCATGTTTTGAATGGCATTAAAATTCCCATTTTTAAGCCATATTCATGTCAGATTTATGAAAATTGCTTAATTGTTTCAAAGTTCTCTAATTATTTTCTTAAGCAAATTGATCCATTTATGCTTTATTTCATTAAAAAATGACTACACATTCATGTAATTTTATCCTTATAATTAGTCATGTGTCATAAAATTGGGATTATTTTAGATTTTAGACCAATGAAATGTCCAATAATTTGTAAGGCTTCATTTGGGACTTAGTTGTTGTTGTTTGAAATGACCTAGCCATTTAATTTTTTTTATATCTTTAACTCTAACAAACATTTTATTTTCCATGAACCAATGGTCATCTAAGCTTTTCAAAAGTTGACAGGAAAGTGAGGAGATACCACTTGGCACTTGCTCACTTTCTTAGGACTCTTTTGGAATTAGTCAATTCTACCTAAACTTTTTGAGTAGCTGAGATCATGCCACTTGGCATGATCCTATTTTTTTATTTCATAAATCCCCCTCAATTTATTTAATAAACCTTAGACCTCTAAGATGCGTGAGATCACACCATGTGGTGTGATCCCATTTCTCTGGGCCTTCAAGGTAGTCCATATACTTCCTATGATAGTTGATGCCCTTAGATGCCTAAGATCATTCAAAGTGTCATGATATTACTTGCCTAGGTCCTCAGGGTATTTCATATCATCGTGAGTCTCCCATTAAGCCCCAAGTGAATGAAATTCTAACAAGTGTCAAGAGCTCATTTCACCAAGATCTTGTAGGTTATTATCGCTACTAAGTGCTAAATCATGCCTCGAGTGAGAAATTGGATGCCACGTGGAATCAACCTCCAATTGGATATAGTGTTGGCATCCACATTAGCATTTCACTTGATTAAATTTGATGGTCATCTAGCCTATAAAAATTGTCATAAAGCTAGCCTGATTTTTATTTTAAACCTAACTATTGAAACTACTAAAATCTCTAGATTCTAGGTTTAATTATTTAATTAAAAGATCTAAAACTAACTATTTTTTTCTATTTTTGATCTAAAAATAATTGATTATTAATATGGTTAATCACATTGATTGCATATTTGGTAAAACCTTTTTCAATTTCTAAATTTAAGGGATTTTAATCTTCTCTTCTAGGTTTTATGCCTTAGTCTATTTTTACAAAGTTTAAACTCTAGTAACTATTTGTTATATTCAAAATATAATGGATAATTATCTATCCATAGGTTTGTATTTATTGAGTAGTCACCACTTGTAAACATATTAGTGTTCCATTCCTCTAGAGGATAATGAGAAAAGAACCAGAGCCTTCAACCCTTTAGGTTCCAAAGGTCATTCCATGTGGCATGATCTTGCTTTTCTAGGCCCTCAAGATGGTTATAAAAAATAAAGTAGTAAACCTTCCAAGTAAATGAGATTAATCCATGTGGCATCATCCATCTTTTCCTTACTTAGGTTCAAGTATGAAGTGGTACGATGAGGCAAAGATTGCATGAGTCCCTAAGATAATTCCATGTGTTATAATCTCAAGACTCTAGGTTAAACAAGACATGAAACAATGATCAAATACCTATGAAGCTCTAGGTGAGTGAGATCTTCCCACTTGTTAAGATCTCTTTGCATCGTGGTCTCAATAAAAATCAATACTCATCAAGCTATGGAAAACTAAGAAGTTGACACATAAAAAAACATTGAAATATGTAGGACATGTTAGCTTTCCCAAAGCATTGAGAAGAGGACACATAGAATCACCTTCCCAATGAATATATATGGGCCTCTATGAATAGACTCATAATTTGAAAATGATGCTTTTTATTACCATCTAGCCTATCAAAATCTAAGATTTAGACAATGAGTCCAATTGAATATTTGGAGTTATTCAATATCTTGTCACCTAGTGCCAAAATAATTATAGAAATAAATTCCAAGGTGAATCAAATATTTGGCTAAGTTAGACTATGGTGTGCATAATAGGATCATACAAGGTAAGATCACAAAAGGATAAGTAATGTCTACACATAATTAATAAAAATAGGATTGTTCATAGCTAAGAGATAAAATCTCATGCCTCTACATTTAATACAATAATAATCCATCAAATGGAGTAGAATTCAACTTGAACCTATGTTAATTGAAAAGATGCATCAGTTCAATATTACCATGTTACTAATATTTGTGGAAAAGGGTCCATCCATCAAAAGAGTTGTTATCTTTAATTATATGCTCACATTAAATTGGTGTCTATTATTGAATGATCGTAGCTACTTGCTGGGTGGGTAATGCATTGAATATTTTCAACCACTTAGTTAGTGGGTGAGACTATGGAATATCTATATAAGGCCAGCCATGAGACTAACTTAGGGATGGTTGATTAGTGTTATAATGTAATAGAGAACTAAACATTTTTCCTATATTTTTCTTTATTTCTCAGGTTAGATTTTCTTGTAAGTAATGTTATTGTGAATAATTCTCTATAGTTATCTTAACTAAAGTGGATCCAACACTATTTTCAATGCAAATATCTAACAAACTAAAATGTACTGAAGACTATTATTCAATATCTGTGCATGTATATGGTGTTTTTTCCATATTTATTCAAAGCTATATACCTTATACTCTTGCAAAATATTTGTTTATGGTTATGTGCTTACTGTCTAGGATACATATTGGTTCCATGTAGTTCATCCAATTCAAATGAATTAGAATAGTTATAGTTATAAAATATACTTACATTTTCCTCTTTACCCTCATCTTTTGTTATTTTTTATACATTTGTTAGAGTAGGTAAAATAGATATGAAGTTGAAATCTATGTTTACAAATTTTATATTAATTAAAAAACTTATCTTTGTTATTAATGCATTGTTGAATCCATGTATGTAATGAACAATTGTTAAATCAACTGTATCTTCATGATAAATTTAATTTTTTTATTATATACACAATTGATCCACAAGACCATACTTATGATTTTTTTTTTTTGAGTTTACTCTAAATAAGCCCCTTAAAATGGAATAATTTTACATCAACTACTGAGTTACCCTCCAATCCAAGACCTAGTAAACAAATGTCTTGGAGAGATTTTGTCTCCTATTAGAAGGGTTGGGTGAATTCCATCCTACCTAAGTTGGTGTGCTAAATAACCTATCAACAATGGTAGCTCAACATATGAATTGTATCACTAGGATATGAAGGTAAAATTATTGACTGTTTAATTTTTTTAACCTATTCCATGTGGTGGGACTATTTTAGGTATTTTTCTATGGTGTATGTGATAGAGGACCTAGATCTTGGAAATGATTTGTGTGTATCTTTAACATTAAATTTTTATTTATGAAGGGTTATAATAAATCTACATTTGTGACTTGTATGTCTAGCCTAAATGATGCATGTCCTCCCATCCATTGGGCTCCTCCTTTGATGAGCTAGCCCCAACCTCTTATCTATCTTAGGGTTGTGATGTTTGGTTATATGTAAGCCCCATATGGCCCATGTAGCTGCATGACACCTACTATTGGATATATTGTATCATCTCCTTCATAAAAAGTAGTGATGTAAGAGTCATGTATTTATATGACTATCACTACATCCTTTTATACATCTAATTTTAGTACAATACATATTTTATATTGTCTTTTTCCTATTTTTGAATACATGGTCAACTTGTGTATGTCTGACTATTTCTAAAAAATTTCCTACCCCACACTATAATATCTCTAACCTTTTGGCCTTCCATATATATATATATATATATATTCAGCATAAATCCATTATATATATTGAGTTTATTTCCCCCTTTCTAGACATTTTCCTCCTCAAGGGCATATTAGATGGCTATAGGTATACCATTGAATCTACCCTATGTAGATTCAATAGAATGTTGAATCTATCCTATGTGTTTTTGTGTCCTTATCTTGTGTCCTTATTTATTGGGCCTTTGATTTTTCATATTATAATTTTCCATAGTTAACACTAACACAAGTTAGGTTTTATAGATCTCTATATGTACCAAGTCATCCCAAGATAAAAATCAAGTATTATCTATGTTAGTGAATAGTCAATTCTCTTATAACATAAAGTTAGATCCATTATTTAATATTCATTTTTACAATTGATATGAATTATTTCACCTTCGTAATGTGAATATTAGTGGAGTTATAGCTAGTTTGTCTAATATAACATGTCCTTTTACCAATTTTTGAGATACAAATTTTAGATCAAATTCCATGAGTAATATTGTTGATAATAAAATATCATGTATGAAATTATAGAAATTTTGTATAAGTGAAAAGTGTGCAATAAGACTATTATGTATGTAATTAAAGATTTTACTTGTATATCAAAATAATGTAAAAGAGAAAATTATCCTCAACACTACAATTGAAATGTCATGAAGGGGAAGTAACCAATCCTCCTCACAACTTTATAAATGCCATGTAATTTTAAAGTAAAAATAGTTCTAATTTATATTCTAAGAGATATAATACTATATGTAGACACCAAAAATATAAAAACCTACGATTCAAAATGTTGAAAATCCTTGTAGACCTATCAAGGACCCTTTTGAGACCAATCTATACCAATCTGGCCTAACCAGGTTCATCCATAATCAGTTTCACAAACTAACATAGCCTAGCCTTCGGGACCTCTTTACTTTGGAACTTGACCATTGATGGTCAGGGTGACCATTGACAGTCACCATGGGAAACCCTGACCATCGACAGTTGGGGTCCACCTCCTTAACAAAGAACATGAAACTACTTACATTACTTTTTAAAAAATAACTTGTCTAATTCTAGTTACGAGCCTTTGCATAGATGAGTTATATTTAGATGGCCTAGTTACACCTTCAATTCCACCTCTTGCTTGTGCCTATAAGAGAGAGAGGCTTGGGAGGTCAAATCCAGCTAAAATAACTATTAGGAGCTTAAAGATTTAGGAGTTTTCTTTTGTAAGTCAATCAGTGTCACCAATGTTATCAGCTATTTTATTGAGATCTGACTTATCATCACCTCTCAACCAGGCTCTCAGGTATTGTTACTTTGTTGGAATAAAACTAGATTATACCAAAAAACTAACTACTTCAAACACTCACCCAATTGACTTCTAGTAATACTAGTACTCATTTGTCAATATTCACATACTTTATTTCCATTTTGTAATCAACCTAGCCCTTACCCATCTCCCAAAATACATCTTTTAGATCTTGTTATTCAAAAATTTATCAACCTAAAACTTACATAGTAACCACCAATAGTTGACTCAACTTCCAATGATTTGGTCAACCATGAATGGTCAAACCAACCATTGATAGTCACCTTGACCACCGATGGTCACCCCAACCATCGATGATCACCTGTGGCAATAAAAACTAGCAAGTTATTTTCACCCATCTACCCCTAACCAAACCTAATTTTTTGTGTTCTTGACCATTCACAGACCCCTTTTATATTTTATGAAGTATACCTTGACCCTTTAGCACTAGTATTGATTAGTTTATCACTAATATGATCATTCTAGTCTATTTTCTTAGCAAACATTCTTGCATTTAATTTCAGTATCTTTTGATTATTGATGCAAGTACCTTCTTTCCATTTTTTTGAACTTGATTATTTAAAATGTGTGGATTGATATCCCCTAAGAAATCTCTTGCTTTTAGGATCTAGCTATCTCTAGGAAATCCACCCAACTAATTGTCTAACAAACACATTTGGTCTAGTGCTTTCTTATTCGTAGGTCTTCCTCCCAAGCCAAAGAGGAACTATCACAATCATTTGGATTCAACACACACACAAAAAAATAATTTTTTAAACCACACTTGTATTTATTTTCTTTTCTCTCTTCCCTATACATTAAAGTAAAAATTTACATGAATCATTCTGGTACACCCAATGGGACATAAAGTCTTTACTCACATTTTTTGTACATTTGTATGCTCTTTTCTCTATCTGTGCTCATAATTAAAATTAAAATTTATTTTGGACTTAAAATCAACTACATCCATTTCTTGATTTTAACATTAGTTCAATTTGGATTAAATCATATTAAACTTATCATATCACCACTTTTATTGCACACACTAGTCAAACCACTTTCATCAATCAAACATCAAAACAATTTGAGACAAGGCCCAACTAAGATTTCATCACCTAACAACCACCTTATCCATTCTAGATGATCCTAATTGGAGGTAATTACCAAGGGGAGAACCAACTCAGCTCTCTGGTTGAGTATAAACTCTGGATATCAATATATATTGGCTAAGCACCTGACACTCTTATCACTAGAGGACTGTGAAATGATGGGTAGGCCCCAATACCAAGCCATGTATTGATTCCAATACAAATTATTTTGATCACTTAAACAACCCAAAACTAACCATAAAATGCTTTTATAGTACCTAATCTACAAGCTAAATTCTATCACACATTCTCATAAACTAAGGCATAGGCCCTTTAGCACTACCTTAACACCTTTCCTCACCATGCCCTTATTTCAACTCCACCTCAGGATCCTCTCTATGGCATGCCATCCCACCTTATGAGGGGTGTTCCTATCACCATGGTCACCACCCAATCTTTGAATAACCAGGCATCTTTGTCTAATAACCCCTTTGATTCCATAGCTGAAAACCAACCTTTCCAGCCAACCGTTACCATTACACCTTCTACCCCTACCAATGACTCCTTCACGTTGGGTACAACCCAACCATTAATCCATCACACTCCACTTATTACTAGAGTACCCACCATTACCAATACTAACCTTCCCTCTATCAAACCCAACCCATTGGTTAATACCCTTTTAACAAGCTTAGGGGTATCTATCCCTTCTACTTCACCACCTACTAGCATGAAGGTCACTACCTCCCTTCTTGTTACCAGCCCAACTACCATTCATGCCCAATATATAGGAATCCATCAATAAGTACCCATTTCACCCAATCTAGGATGCATCCCTAACCCCCAAGGATATGTATACACTACCCAACCACCACCATCCACCTACCCTACCCAACCTATAGCATCCACTTTCCAATATGTGGCAACCTCTCAACCACCAAACAATTACCAATATGTTTCCTAACCTCAACCATAATATCAGCCTTACAATCCTTTTGGTACACCACCTCAAACTGACCTAATGAAAATGCTCATGGACAAGATGAGCAACCTTGAGTCATCTATTTCAGGGGCTCATAACATCCTATCTTATGATTAGATTTGTAATGAACCTATTCATCCTTATGTCCTCATTAGACCTTACCCTCCTTAATGAGAGCTTCTAAAATTTACTAAATTTCAAAGCAAGGAAGACACCTAGTAACATCTTAGGGATTTCAGACACACATGTTACAGGATTGCTTATGATGATTCCCTTTTCCTTCGAACCTTCCCCATGTCCCTATTCAGATCAGCACTTGACTGGTATAGTTCCATCATCAAGCATTTCATCTTTTCTTTCACCCAACTAACACATGTCTTCTTAAATCACTTTTCCATTAACATTTCCAAAAAGGTCTCTATCACTAACCTCTATTCCATTAGGTAATTTGATGATGAGTCCATTGCCGATTTCGTCACTTAATAGAGAAGATTGATTAATTAGCTTTCATTTTCCTTGCTTCAACCTAAACTTATAGATCTTTTTACTCAAGCCTACACTAAACATATATCTTCTACACTACGTGTCCAAAGCTTCAAAACTTTTGATGAAGCTTTTACCATGACACGTAAGTTATAAAAATGGGCCATAGATGAGGTAAAATTGAAGTTACAAAATAATAACTTTACCTTCAAGACCAATGAAACCTCTTCCTCCAAGCCAGGTAACCAAACCAATACCAAAACCAAGATCAAGGGAACCATGAATACCATTATCCTTACAACTGCTCCTCCACTCAATGTTAACCAATAAAGCTCTTCCATTACCTCCAACCAAAGAAACTAGAAATAGTTCACTCCACTTGGAGAATATTATGCCTTAATTTTGGAGAGCTACTAAAATATAAAGTTATATAACTTCTACCCATAAAACCTCCCCAATAGTTTGATTCTTCTCATCTAGCACCTGCTTGGTATAATGAGAATGACCTTTGTGCTTTTTATCAGGTAATTGGACATGACATCAGCCGATGTAACACTTTCAATAATTTTGTTTAGAGTCTTATTGATAAGGGGGAACTTATGTTGGATAATCCCAATGCCCCTCAAAATCAAGCTCTTGACATATTTAGGAAGCTTTTTCCCAACCATGCCCCTACCAAAACTAAGGACACACAAGCTAAATATTCTCATGATGCCCACATAGTCAATATGGTCCTTAACACATTTGTCAATGGGGAATCTATCATCTAACCTACCTGTTTCTCCCCACTTCACCTATCGAAGTTGTGGAGTCACCTTCCCTTCCTTTGAAAGCACAAATTAAGGATGTTCCTTTTTCCTTGACTACACTCATAGAGGCTTTGGAATCATCAATCACCCATTTGAATAGACTAATTGAAAAAATAATGATTCCTAACCCACCATCTCCCCTAACCATGAATAAAACCACAACTATGGACATCATGCTCAAGGAAGCAAATTTTTCATAAGCACCCCTCACAAAGTAGCCACCCAGCTTAAACTTACCTCCCTTACTTGAGGAAATAGACAAGGCTATCAACCCTCCTCAACCCATAGGTGTATCCTCGACACCTGCTACCTAAGAGATGAGACATGTATATAGAACTTTTTATAAACTCATTCAAAAGTTAGGTATGGTTAAAAACTAGACATGGATCAAGCCACTTTTTGGCAACACCTAGGGCTCCCTTACATCAACAAACCTAAACCTTTTAGCATGCCTTTAACCCACCATTCCATCATTTTACACCACCTCTCAAACCAATCAAAACTTATACCAACCCATCACCTTCTCAGTTAATCAAAATAACCACCTCTCTAACTACCACATCACCAACCAAACATTTCAAAACTCTTGGTGCCTTCCCTACTCAGAGTTTGGTTCACCCATACTTGAAAGTGGAATTAACCTCACATAAGCCTATACACAGGCCTCAACCCACACCAACCAAGGGGATGAAACCATTGAAGAGATGCATGACTAGAATTCTACCTTTCCCTCTATCTTAGGGCCTCACCCTTCCCTTGTGACTAAAAAGTAACCTCCTTTTAACATATGCCATCTGTCACCATTGGTCACACTAGCCCACTTATTGTCTAATGTACTGGTCCTTCTTAGATTACCAAAATCCATACCATAAAACTTAGACACCCTAACCACCATTAATTAGAAGCACCACCTTACCAAAATCATCTCTCACCAGACTTATTACCACCAACACACCCATCTTACCAACCAAAACCACAATCCCTAAACCTTTCCAAACTCTAGTAGAATCCTATATTACCATCCTTAAAAGACTATTACATACTTCCTACCTCACATTACCTTCTATTAGACCTTACAATCCTCTTGGTTTGAAGCCAGCCTAGTATAATGACCATCAAATCTACTCCTAATATAGGACATATAAGCATGATATGGAGAATCTACCCCTAATGACCATCAAATCTATGATAAGGATGATATTTTACTAGATTAAATTCCATCCATTCCTTTACTAGTTCACCCAATAACCATTCATCATCACATTCCTAATCCTCCACTCTCACCTTAGAGTGATGGAGAATCTACCCAACCTCCCATCACACCTTTCCCCTCTATCCATACCATTAATATAGTCACATGATCACAACAAAAGGATAAAGGGAAGACCAAATTATCCATTCCATGGGCATACCCACCAACTCATCCTAAACTAAACTAGATCCAAACCTCTACATCTTTAGCTAAGCCCAAAGTAACCATCTTTGGCACCTCTGAGGCTGACCCCTCTGAATCAATTAGAAGGGTCATCCTTATTCAACTTCACCAAACTCTAACTAAGATGAGCCTCTACAAGCTCATTTCCACCTCACCCCACCATCGCTAGGCCATGATCGAGGCTATGCAGGCAATCAAGGTGAGATCAGGTGACTCCCTACCTATAGAGGCCTTCATAAGTGCCCTCCAACTCTCCACCCTTGTTACATTCAAAGACTCAAAGATACCCTCTATCCACCCTAAAGATCTAGATCCTCCTCTCTTAATTATTTCCCAAATCAACCAAACTTGCATCAATTGGGTTATGATTGATGGGTGAGACAACATCAACATCATTTCCTCCCATGCCTATGACCAACTCAAATTACTGAATAATGTCATGTCCCAAACTTTAGCTATGTTTCACTCCTTTAATGAAACCATGACCACTACCTTGGGAAAAATTATCTTTCACATTTGGCTTGGACCACACATGCACCCTAAAATATTTTATGTGGTCAAAGGTGAATTTAGTATAATTTTTTGTTAGGGAGACCTTGGATCTGAGCTATGGGTTACATACCTTTTACCCTCCACCATTGTGTAAAATTTGAGTATGAAGGTATGTTTATTACCATACAAGCTGACTTGAGCCCTTTTGTAGCATGCAACATGACCTAATGACCTAATGATGTCTCCTATCTCTAACCAAACTACCCCAAGCATCCATCACCAAGCCCTCAACCATAAAAAATGAAGCCATTACTTTTCCTTCCATGTAGGCATCTACTAGTTCATCTATTCCCATGGACCAAATACACACCATTGATCCCTTGGAATCTACCTTCTAACACCTCACCCTTGGAGAATACCATCTCCTTACCCTTGATGCTTTTCCTACTCCCCAAGAGTATGAGAAACTTAACCATTAGTTGGGTTATGATCTTAATATTAGAGCCATTACCCCCTTGGGGCCTTCAAGCTATCAAACCCAATTTATCTATAGGGGAATTGACAAGCCCCTTAATGATACTACCATCCCCTCTTCACCTCGACTATTTACCTTTACATTATCTTACTTGGACAACCCAAACTTTGCCAAAGTATATCTCCACAGGTGTGCCTGGAAAATATTTGGCTTAGTGTGATATGAGCATGGACCACACAAATTGATATCAATTAAGATCCAAAATACCCAAAAGAAGCATGGCATTGGTTTCATTATACCCAATAAGAAGAAAGCCAAACAAACTACCACTACCATTATTGAAGGATAGACCCCTTCCTCACTAACACCCCCTCCACCTGAGTGTGAGGATGAGGACATCATCCCACCCAACTTTTTTTTTGTCAACATGATTTCCCTTGACCCCCTGGCTTATCGAAAGGATAGGGTAACCATATCCATCCCTTTGATCCATCCTAAACTAGTGGGAAAGGACTCTCCTTCCATTAACATGGTTCAGTGTCAAGATGATGATTTTATTCTCACCTACCTTGGTGCACCTGATTCCTCTATCCACAAATCCTTATGTCTTAAAACCTCAACCATGTTAAATTAATCTACTATGGATATTGACATGAGCAATTTGGACAACCCTCATATCATTAAACTGGGCCAATCTCTTGCTCTTAAGGAACTACAAGACTTCTCTACCTTCCTCTAGGATTTCAAAATTGCATTCATTTGGTCATATGCTGACATGCCTAGTATTGACCCGACCATTACCACCCAAAACATTGTAACCAATCATCATGCCAAGCCTACCAGATAAAAATTTAATGAATGCATCCTCACATAGTCCTTGTCAAAGAAGAGCTTTAACACCTCCTCTCTGTCAACTTCATTCAATCCATTGATTATCCCCCAATGGGTTTCAAACATCATGCCTATCTTAAAATCCACACCAGGACTACATATTTATGTGGACTTTCATGACCTCAAACTCACTTACCTAAAGGATGACTTTCCTCTACCTAGCATTGACCAACTTATTGATCTTACAGGTAGCCATGAGATACCATATCTCATGGATAGTTTCTAGAGTTATAATCAAATTTTGATTTCCCCTAAATATCAATGCAAAACTACCTTTATCACCCCATGGGGGACCTTCTATTATAAGTTCATGCCCTTTGGTCTTAACAACACTGGTGTAACATACCAATGTGCTATGACCTACATCTTTCATAAACTTATCCACAAAATCATCGAGGACTACATGGATGATCTCCTCAAAAAATCCAAACTTTACAAGGACCACTTAGCCATTCTCAAGATTATCTTTGAGAGGCTTATGCATTACCATGTTTTCATAAATCCCAAGAAATGTATTTTTGGGGTCTTGTTAGGTAAAATCCTTGGTTTCATCATTTCCCTTCAAGGAATTAAGGTTGATCTAGCCAAAATCAAAGCCATCCTTGAGATGCTCCCCTTGATCAATCTTAAAAAACTCCATAGTTTGTAGGGGAAGCTCTAATACATTCATCACTTCATTTCTTATCTCTCATATCAGTGTCAACCCTTCCATCACCTCTTGAAAAAGGACATCTCTTTTAAGTGGAATTTTAATTGTCAAAATGTCTTTGATGAACTCAAAGAGTACCTTATATCTCCACCTATTCTCACACCTCCTAAAGATGACCAACCTTTCTACCTATATATCTCTACCACCGACCATTCCCTAGGGGCAATGCTTGCCCATCAAGATGAACAACACAAAGAGCAAGCCATATATTACATAATTTGTACCCTTTTAGAATACAAAACTCGATATACACATATCAAGAAACTTTGTTTGACCCTAGTCTTTATGGCCACCAAAATTTTTCACTATCTCCTCAACCACAAAACCTTTGTCATAACCAATACTAACCCACTCAAGTACATACACTCTAAGCCATACCCGAACTAGAGTATGGCCAAGTGGATTATGATTTTAGCTATGTTTAACCTTGAATTCTTATGGCAGAAGTCAATTAAGGGGAAAGTCATTGCTGACCAGTTGGTTGATGCACCCCTACCAATCAATCAACTCCTCTTCTTGAATTTCTAGATGAGTCCATCGTAAACCTATCCCAAGTAGATTTTACCAATCATGTAACCATGTTCTTTTATGGTTCCAAATGTTAGTGTGGTGGGGGAGCTAGTATCATCCTTATATACCTTATTGGTGAACCACTTCCTTTATCTTTTAAACTCTACTTTGAATGTACCAATGATGTGGCTAAATATGAAGCCCTCATAATAGGTCTCCGAACCGCATTAGCCTTGGGAGTTAGAATAATCAACATCTTTGGTGACTCCCAACTTGTATTCAATCAAGTCAACGACATCTACCAATGTAAGAATGATATTTTTTCAACTATACAAACAGTTAGTCACATAACTCTTGACATCATTTGAACACTACCATATTCAAGCTAGCCCATGATCTACCAACAAGTTTGCCAACATCATGGCTTCTCTTACTTCTCAAATCCCATTAGCACCATCAAACTCTAAGTTATCAGTCATTATCCATCACCTCACCAAACCTTCCTACATCAAGTCAAACACTCTAATCATTTTTAGTGTAGAGGAGATCCTAGCTGACCTTTGGTATCAATAAACCTTCAATTACCTTCACCTTGACATAGTCCCCTTTGGCCTTTCTAGGAATGCCTATCGAGCATTTATTTAGATCACCTCTCATTATACCATTATGGGAAGAATCCTCTATAAATGTAGTCTTGATGGCCTCCTCTTCTGTTGCCTCCATAGCCCAGAAGCCTCTCACACTATTAAGCAAATGCATGATGGTATATGTGAGGGCCACTTTAGTGGACTCACTGTGGTTAAGTGCATCCTCCACCTAGGCTATTATTGGCCTAACCTTAAACCAAAAATAGTATGATTATGTGAAAAAGTGTGTTAAGTGTCAACAACATGATAATTTACATCACACACCTAGCAAAGGTCTCTATATTTTTGTAGACTTTTGGCCCTTCTCACAATGGGGTTTAGACCTTATTGGTGAGACTAACCCTCACTCTTCACATTGACATCACTCTATCATCACTGCAACTAAATATTTTACCAAATGCATAGAGGCCATTCCTCTTATCTTGACAAAAGCTAAAAATATTATCAAATGTATCACCTATCACATCATCTACCACTTCAATGTTCCCCATAAGATCATCACCGATAATGGAAAATACTTAAAAAATAAATAGGTTTAGGGTATTTTTAACATATTTGGTATTAAACTTAGCTTTTCATCCCCTTGTCACCCACAATCAAATGGATAAGAAAAAGCCTCTAACAAAACCCTTAACAACATGCTTACCAAAATGATCAATGCCTCAAGTCAGGATTGACACTTGTATATCCCTTTTGCCTTATGGGTATATCATACTAAAATTCAAAACCCTATAGGTGCTACACCTTTTTCTCTTGTATTTGGACTTGAGGCTATATTACCTCTTAAAATACAAATACCTTCTCTTCTCATATCTTTACATGACCTTATTTTGAAAGATGATTATCATCAGGGACATTTATCCCAACTCGAGCTACTTAATGAGTGTCATTTGGCTGCTCTTTCTCATCTCTATGTATATAAAAAATGAATCATGTGTGCCTATAACAAACACTTGAAAGTCTAAGAATTCAATATTGGAGAACTTGTTCTCAAGAAAAATCAACATGTAACTAATATGGAGAAAAGTAAAAGGACCAAATTTGCTTTCAATTGGCTTAGACCCTATATCATAACCCATAATTATAGGTTAAGAACTTATCATTTATCCTATCTTGAAGGCAAACCAGATCCTAAGCATCTCAATGCTTCACATCTACATCCCTTCTATTGTTAAATAATGATCGTACTCATCATTTATCTAGCTTAAGCTCATACCTTTCACCCACATTCATCTCCCTCTTTTTAGGGTCAATTGACTCTGACTAAATCATGTGATTATCCATCACATTCATAGCCTAACCTTGAACTATGGGTATCATGGCTCTACCCATGGCATGATTCTCATGGTGTTTTCTATCCCTCTTTAGTATAGATTCCCATGGTCGTTATCACCTAAACCTCTTTTCACATAATGAACCTTCTTATAACCATAACTTTGCCTCCATAAAGGTAACTCCTTGAACATGCATAAGCAAATATATGTCAAGAAAAAATCAAACAAATACAAAATCAATACAATCAAAAGCACATCATGGGTCATTCTTAACATGCATGAATTGCTCCCTAGAAGGAAAATTATTGAAAACTCAGCAAAAATTACAAAATTTAAAGTGGAATGATCCCTTGAAAGACAACTATCAAAAGCATTTAGACTAAGCATATAAACTCATACCACTCCCTCAAAGGATGGCCAAGTGATGCATTTGTCAAAGCTAGCAATTTATTAGAATTTTCTCATATTGATCAACTTCCCCAACCCTAAAGCAAACTCAATAATAACATAAACCCCTAAACAAAAACAAAAGTAATGAAAAAATCATAATCAACTCTCATAAAAGCAATAATATTAGAAGGCCATAATTGGCTCTCCTCGATAGACTTCTTGCATCGATTAGTCTACACTTTATGTATGACCATATACTTTTTGTACTACCTCTTTGCAAGCCTACATAAGAGGCATGCTAGTCTCACAAAAGGTTCCAGTTTCACCCATTCTCCCTCCACATATCATAAACA
Source organism: Torreya grandis (assembly GCA_037957365.1). Taxonomy (NCBI): domain Eukaryota; kingdom Viridiplantae; phylum Streptophyta; class Pinopsida; order Cupressales; family Taxaceae; genus Torreya; species Torreya grandis. The sequence continues at coordinate 1,098,112 of JARHVA010000540.1, read as the reverse complement.
TGGGACTATGAGCTTACTTGACATAATGTGATCAAGATATGTATTTATCAACCTAAGAATTCTAATGCAAAGCATTTGAAAGGCTTATTTTCACTAAGCCAATCCAATTTCAGGTTTTTTTGGTCCTTATCAACAAAAAGGCATCATGTTCCTTTTCTTATCTTTTGTTAGTCCATGTAGACATACCTCTGATGATTCTAATCACTTTTCTAAACATTTAGTTTGTTATCCACTTTATATATTTTCATTACACATGTTCCCATTCTCATATTTTATCTCCATGATCATCAACAACATTCATCACATTCAAAGTGTAAACATCACAAACCATGTCCAAAAACTACACCATCTCTCTACCTATGATCAAAACACAATGAAAACATATCACAACATATCATCAACATCATCCTATCCATCAACCATCATAACATCATTTTATCATATATCATGTCATAAAAAACACTAATTACACTAGTCACCATCATAAACACAAATAGAATCAATGAGAAAACCATCATGAACCATAGCATATACTAGTCTATCCATTTACCATAACATTAACATAACTCATCTTATAACATCAATTCATGCCAAACACATCATATAACCATAAACAAAGCCATTACATTATCATATGACATAAATCCACCAATAACGCATCCTATCACATCCATGACCAAGATCAGAGCATCATAATTATTTTTCTAGCATCACATGCCTAAGCTCCTAGGTCAAACATCTCATAAAGCATATGCAAGAGGTCACATATCATAAACCATAAAATATAAAGATCATGAACCATAAACATACATCATATATAAAATCATAATCCATATGTCATATACATCGAGTCATCATAAATAAAACATATAATAATGTATCAACTCTCTCTTAAAAACATATACATCTCACTACATCAAGACGTAGGCTAGTGTCAAAATAATATACATCTATGGAAGCATATCTGAACATGGTCATGGGACACCACTACCACTAGCCCCATCTATACCTATACCTACACTTGTACCTTGTGGTGGTACCCCTAAGACCTTGAGCTAACCAACTATAGCAGCCCACTATCCTAGAGTGGTTATCGATGGCCCACTGGCCAAACTAGCTCTATATTCCACATATCACATAGCTTGGGGCAACTGATCTAACACCATCACATCATAATATCAAAGCTCTTCCATAGTGGATAGGTAGAGTACCCATGAAACTATCTCTAGTGGCCCTCTTGTTACCATTGTAGCTTCTCTATCCCTCTATCTCAGTAGGTCCCTCTTCTATATAATTGACCTTCTGAATCCTACCTCATATATTAGGGAAATAGACCTAAGACACCTTGTATCAATCCAAACTATCGATGCATCCTATTTAATATAAAGGAAAGGGTCTACCTCCTATAACATAGCCACATCAAAAACTATATATATGACCTCTAGATGATGTCTCCAGCTATTAATGCACCTAGTACACCCCTAAACCACTCAACATCATGGGCAACACCTCCTACACTTCATGTAGCCAAATCATCCTTCCATCTCAAAAAACCAATAGGGAACTCAATCTATGTGTACCCTACCCACGATAATCTTAAGGGTCTCAAAACATGAATATGATCATAAGCCTAACAATGAAGAATAAGGCCAATGTTGATGCCATACCTCTTGTGGTGCCTAAACCCCCACTTCCCCTATAGATTTGTACAAGAAAAACTGGGACCCAACCAAACACAATCCTACCAAGTAGTAAGTCCACCAATACACCCATTAGTACATAAGGAAACCTCCCACTACTCAAATCTAGGAGCCCAAAACATATCACTGTAATCATGAACATCATCATGAGTCTCCTCTCCTCTAGAGATCTCTTATACAACACTAAGTAGCTAAATCCCCCAACATGCCATCAGACTTGATCACTCTCATCCTCATATAAATAATTTATAAAACCATCCCACTCTTCTTATTCAATCTAATATATCACTTCACCATGTAATGGGAGTTAAGTGATCTTGTGTATATCCTCAGGGAGAATAGACATCTCCCCAATTGGTAGCAAGAAGGTGTTCATTGTAGGATCCCATATCTCAATGAGTGTTATGACCATAGATGCATCTTTGGGCACATGTTGGTAGTACCTCATCACCCCTAGCCCTACCTCCTCCATATATGCCTAGTGCTCTATGGTCATCCACTCATTAAGCTCAAAGAAGATACACAACACGTGGTCATGCATCTAAATCTACTCCTTGGCCTATATCATATCAAATACTTGGCTTATTTACTGACACTGGTATTGTCTACCCTAGTTTATTAACACTTGACCTATTCTCCTATCACTCCCACCTATCTGTCCCATGTCAGCTATGTTACCCCCTGATAACCTTAATTAACTATAACCCTAACCCATTACCCTTACCCTTAAGCTAAACCATTACCCTAAAAAATTACATATAACCATTACCCATAACCCTAAAACCTAACCTATCCTTCCCAACTACTGGTGATCATACTGACCATCGATGATCATAGACCCCTATTTCATAAGGAGTCAACCATTGATAGTTAGACCAAACCATCGATGGTCACTATGGGCATTCCATGGCTAGAATGCCCAAACCCTCAAAACAACAAAAAAACCAAAAAATATAAGAAACTTACCTAAACACTTAAATCACTACCTACCCACCCCAAATTACCTCCCCGACCTCTCTATTTTTAAATTTACCTACACATCTCAAACCCTCAACATCCTACACAAGGCACAATAGACCCAAAACATTCCCAATAATAGCCTAGTCTACCTATTTAAATAGTAAAACAAACAATGACAACCTATTTACAAAATTCAAGGCACTCCCTACTTTGTTCCTCAACCTCTACCATGGTCAAATCCCATGAATAGTTACCTAGCTACATCCTCGTGATCCATGCATCTCAAGCCCACATAATCAATCCACATGCCTCTAACCAATAGGAAATAACCACCTTCCTCACTATATGCCAAAATCACCAGATCTAATAATCAAACTCACCCAAGTTGCAAATGGTTAAAGTAAGTTTTTGTTTTTTTACTTTTGACATTGTAAATTTTTAAGGTTTCCCCTGACCATTGATAGTTAGGGTGATCATTGATAGTTACCTTTTAAGGACCCTAACCATCAATAGTCAGGAAGGCCCATTTTCCATTTCCACCTAAACACTACCCATTCCTTACACAACTACACTAGGTTTTGCTTACTTTTGGAGATGCCCTTCACCCACCCACCTTATCAACTCACTATTGGTCTATTTTGGCCCATCTAACGTTTAATTTTATGACACTTTTTTCTTGGTCTTTTGAATATAATGAAAACATTGCCATGTTGACCCTTTTTTAGTCACCTTGCACATACCTAACCTGCTTGTGTCTCACCAAGATAAATTCCTACCTCAGATACCCATGACACATGACCCATTTGTGTTTTCTTTAGGAGCACTTCCTACCTTGGATACCCACTAAAAACATAAAAATCACTTAGGAGACTTTCATTTATGAGTGTTACCAACCACCATACCTACAAGTGGTCACATGATTCACTTATCACTTATCCTTCTTAGCACTGACCCTTAGTTTTACCAATGTTGGTAATTTTTGTCTTTGCATGATCTTAGCTATTGGACTTTTTAGTCTCACTTTGTGTGCAAGTTTATATTTCAAATGCCCAACCTCATGTCACCACCTCATGACTAACCATATACCACTTATCAAACCTGTACCCATTTTATTTTCACCTCATCAACTCTTAGTTTGAGGGGGAACACCTCCTCATACTCTCAGGGCAACCAAACCATTAACCCATACTTTGTTTTTGTTTTGTAGCTTGTTCACACAAGCCACATAATAAAAAGGGGAAAAATGTATATGTCAGAAATGTACACACCTAAAATTTAAAATGGAAAAAATCCCCCTAGACCTATCAAGGACCCTTTTGATACCAATCTATACCAATCTAGGCTAACCAAGCTCATCTATAGTTAGTTTCACAAACTGACTCAACTTGACCTTTAGGACCTCTTTCCTCTAAAACCTAATTATTGATGGTTAGGGTGATCATCAATGATCACCATGGGAAACCTTGACCATAGATGGTTGGGGTCCACCTCCTTAATAAATAAAATTCAACCACCCACACTATTTTTCTAAAAATAATTTGTCTAATTTTGGTTACAAGCCTTTACATGGACAATTTATATTTAGATGGCCTAGTTACACCTTCACTTCCACCTCTTGCTTGTGCCTATAAGAGAGAGAGGTCTAGGAGGTCAAATACATCTAAAATAAATATCAAGAGCTTAGGGATTTAGGAGTTTTATTTTATAGTTCAATCAAAATCATCAACATTATTAAGCATTATTATCCATCTTATTAAGAGCTAACTTATCATCTCCTCTCAACCAAGCTCTTAGGTACCATTACTTTGTCAGAATCAAGCCATATTCCACCAACAGACCTAATACTTCAACCATTCACCCAATCAATATTTGGTAAGACAAGTAATCATTTTTTAATATTCATGTACTTTATTTCCATTTTGTAATCAATGTAGCCCTTGCCCATCTCCCAAAATCTATCTTTCAAATTTTGCTATTCAATAATTTACCAACACAAAACTTACATAGTAACTACTGATAGTTGACTCAATAAATGATGGTATGCTCAACCACTTATGGTCAAACCAATCATTGACAGTCAACTTAACTACTAATGGTCACCATAACCATTGATGGTCACTTGTGGTAGTAAAAACTAGCAAGCTATTTTCACCCATCTACCCTCAACCAAACCTGATTTTTTGTATTCTTGACCATTCATAGACCCCTTTTAGATTTTATGGAGTATACCCTGGCCCTCTAACACTAGTATTGTAGACATCTAATATTTAACACCATTTGTGTTGAAATTGTAAATCTTACTCAAATTACACTCGAATGCATATTTTAGGTCAAAATCCATAAAATGCGTTAAATGATTTGAGATTGTCATTTATAAGTGATAATTTAGGTTAATGTTTCCCTAAAGGGGGAAATGAATTTTATGGGCCAACTAACTTTGATCAATTCTTTTCAATTCAAAATGATGATTTCACCTTTTTATGCTCCAGATCACTCTTTTTTTCTAATTCATTGGTACATGTCACATACCTCTATTATTTTGTGTCAGTAACATCCTAAATGGTAATATGATTTCAATTCATCTAACATCACCTTTTAAATGGGAATAGTTTGAGGGGGAACACCTCCTCCTACTCTTAGGGAAACCAAACCATTAACCCATACTCTATTTTTATTTTGTAGCTCGTTCATGCAAGCTACACAATAAAAAGGGGTAAAATATAGATGTCAAAAATATACACACTTATGATTTCAAATGGAAAAAATCCTCCTAGACCTATCAAAGACCCTTTAAAGACCAATCTATACCAATGTAGCCTAACCAAGCTCATCTATAGTTAGTTTCACAAACTAACTCAACCTGACTTTTAGGACCTCTTTTCTTTAAAACCTGACTGTCGATGGTTAGGGTGATCATAGATGATCACCATGGGAAACCCTGACTATTGATGGTTGGGGTCCACATCCTTAACAAAGAAAATGCAACCACCCACATTTTTTTTCTAAAAATAAATTGTCTAATTTTGGTTACAAGCCTTTGCATGGACAAGTTATATTTAGATGGCCTAGTTACACCTTCACTTCCACCTCTTACTTATGCCTATAAGAGAGAGAGGCCTAGGACATCAAATATATCTATAATAACTATCAAGAGCTTAGGGATTTAAGATTTTTATTTTTTAGGTCAATCAACATCATTAGCATTATCAAGCATTATTAGCCATCTTATTAAGAGCCAACTTATCATCTCCTCTCAACTAAGCTCTTAGGTACCATTACTTTGTCAGAAACAAGCCATATTCCACCAATAGACTGACTAATTCAACCATTCACTAAATCAATTTTTGGTAAGACAAGTACTCATTTGTCAATAATCATGTAATTTATTTCCATTGTGAAATTAGAATAGCCCTTGCTCATCTCCCAAAATCCATTTTTTAGATCCTATTATTTAGTAATTTACCAACACAAAAATTACATAGTAACCAATGATAGTTGACTGAATTGATGATGGTATTCTCAACCACTGAAGGTCAAACTAATCACTGACGATCACCTTAACTATCGATGGTCACCCCAACCATCGATGGTCACCTATGGTAGCAAAAACTAACAAGCTATTTTCACCCATCTGCCCTCAACTAAACCTAATTTTTTGTATTCCTGACCCTTCATAGATCCCTATTAGATTTTATAAAGTATACACTAACCCTCTAACACTATAATTGTAGACATCTAATTCTTAACACCATTTGTGTTGAAATTGTAAATCTTACTCGAATTTCACTCAAATGTACATTTTAGGTCAAAATCCATAAACCACGTTAAATGGTTTGAGATTGTCATTTACAAGTGTTGATTTAGGTTAATGTATCCCTAAATGGGGCAATGCATTTTATGAGCCAACTAACTTTGATCAATTTATTTGAGTCAAAATGATGATTTTGCCTTTTTGTGATCTGGATCACTCTTTTCTTCTAATTCATTGATACACATCACTTACCTCTATTATTTTGTGTCAGTAACATCTTAAATGGGAATATGGTTCCAATGCATCTAACATCACCTTCTAATTCTGCTCAAGTCAAATTTTGACCTAGTAATATGACTTTTTGATCATTTTAATTAATTGAGGGCCAATTTCTAAATAATTATACAAATGTTGATTGACCTTGTTTAAGGCTAACTGATCCAAATCAAGAGCTTAAGTGGATTTTCCATGAGATTTTTTGAATATTTTTTTTTGGAAATTGATTTCTATTAACTGCATCATTAGATGACATCATTTCTTGGGAGGGCATCTCTAGGCCATAAATGCATAAAATAGTAGGATTATGGGTCTTCCATGCCTCTTAAATGCCCCTTTATCCCAAATATTTATGAAGGATATTTATATATTTAGTTATATAATTGGATTAATTCATGGTCACACATCTCTATCTTGAGATGGAAGGTCATGGTTGATCCTGATCAATCTCAAAAATCTATAAATATAGAGGCCATGAACATCATTTTTAAGCTCAAGTATTGCAATGTTATAATGGTAAAATATATCCATAACTCATTTGTATTTTTATTATTGTATTATTCATATTTGGATTAGCTTCATTTGAAAGGCAAATTAGATAGTTACATATCATGAGCCTAGGTTTTATGGGGTGTTTTTGAGACATTAGAGGAGTTTAGCACCATTTTTGATGAAGACAAGGATTATTAATCAAGAAAGAACATGTTTTTGAGCCACTATTAGAGGATTGATTCACTTGGGAAGGTATAGGTTTATTTCTTTCTTTCATTTGTCTTTCATTGTGATTAGCAATTCTTACATGAATAGATAGGCTAAATTTGGTTTACTCTTATGCATTTTCCTTTGATATACTGGAATAATGTTTGATTAATCATGTTATGTAATCCTCTCTACATTTTGGCATACCCAGTGGGACTAGACACATCTAACACATGAAAAATATTATTATGCAACTTTAAAATCTTCATTTGGATTATTAAAACTCTTACAATTTGATTTTTTAACTTAATTTTGCCATTTTTGTTAGGGTGTGAAGCTAAAAACTTCACCAAGGAGCATTCATTATCAAGTTCGGGTCTACACAGACACCGGCGTCGGTCAGGAGTGACCGACGTCGGTCACAGGCAGTTGTAGAGATGCCGACGTCGACAGAGGGTCGGTCAACGGCGGTCACAGACAAGCAGCAGGAACTGACGTTGATTACCTGCGTGTCCAGAAAGCTATTTCTGTGGACAGAAGCAAGTGTTTGCATGATAAGTTTGAGTTGTAGACTCAAGCTCACGTCTCTATTATTGGCATTACTATTTTTAGAGCCCTTGTTCAAGTGGCTTAACTGCTTGTTGGATGTACATGCTCAAGTCTCCTAATTCTATATGTAGAATTAGATCTTCTTAGTTTTGTAGTAGTTGGGTGAATTATTGTAATTCATTGTGTGAGAAGAACAATATAGAATTGAATCAATCCAGGTTTGTTGGAGTGGATTGTTCTTGAGAGAGAGAGCTCTTGAGGAATAGAGATCTATTGAGAGATCTATACATCTAGGAGAGGTGTGGAAGAAAGAAGCTTTCTTCAATTGTATTCCTTTTGTAAAGAGTTTTGTTAATACAAGTTTTTAGGGTGTTTTCTTGTATCTCTTGTTCTTACTATTATCATTCTAATTACTTGTCAATCTAGTTTAATTGTGCATTTATTGCCGTCACAATTGTAATCTATTGTTGGTTTGATCCCCCAATAAGTGGTATCAGAGCCTTGGTTATAGGTTTAGAGCTTGATAATTGGTATCAAAGTTTAGGTTCACTAATAGGTGGTTTAGATCTGTGTAGTGTGTATTGATTACAGGTTCTCACAGGAGTTTCTACAGGGATTTCTATTTGAGTGGGAGAAGCAATGGCAGATGAAAGTAAATTGAGAATGGAAAAGTTCAATGGCAAAAATTACCAACACTGGAGAATGCAGATAGAGGATTATCTGTATCAGAAAGATCTCTACTTACCATTAGGAGGTATTGCAAAGAAGCCCAAAGACATGGAGGATGAAGAATGGGAAGTTCTTGACAGAAAGGCTCTGGGTTCTATAAGACTGAGTCTAGCATCCACCGTGATATCCAATTTATCACAGGCAAAGTCTATGGTAGAGTTGATGACTACGTTAGCAAATTTGTATGATAAATCCTCAGCTTCCAATAAGGTATATCTTATGAAGCAGTTATTTAATTTGCATATGAATGAAGGTGGATCTGTTTCTACTCATCTGAATGATTTCAATGGTATTGTGAATCAATTAAGTTCAGTGAATATGGTGTTTGATGATGAAATAAAAACTCTTTTGATATTACATTCTTTGCCCGAAAGTTGGCATGGCTTAGTAATGGCAGTAAGTAATACTGCATCTGCATCAAATATTTTGAAAGTAGAGGATGTTGTTAGTGTTATCTTGAATGAGGAAATATGTAGGAAAATCATAGAAGAGACATCTGGAAACACTTTAAGTTTTGAGAGCAGGGGAAGGCAGAAAGAGAAGAGCAAGAAAGGCAGATCAAGATCCAAGTCAAAGGGGAAAGGCAGATCTAAATCCAAAAATGGCAGAAGGCCACAATACTGGAATTGTGGAAAGATGGGGCACATAAGTAGAGATTGTTGGTCAAAGCCTAAGGAGGACAACCAACACGAAGGAAAGGAAGAAGCCAAGATTGTAGGTATTGCACAGGATGCTTTAATTTTCTCTCTGCATAATAATATAGAATCTTGGGTATTAGATTCTGATGCATCTTTTCAAGCTACTCCTAACAGGGAATATTTCAGTGACTATATCCATGGAGATTTTGGAATAGTGTACCTAGGGGATGATGAGCCTTGTAAAATAATTGGCAAAGTTAAAGTGCAGCTGAAGATGCAGAATAACAATACATGGGTGTTGAGAGATGTGATGCATGTTCCTAGCTTGAAGAGAAATTTGATTTCTACAGGAAAGTTAGGGGATGAGGGTTGTACAGTAACTCTCAGAGTAGAATCTTGGAAGGTGACCAAGGATGCACTTGTTATGGCCAGAGGTAAGAGAGAAGGTACTCTCTATTTGTGTAATTGTGTTACTAACAAATCTCCTTCTGTATTATCTACTTCAGATGTGGATGCTAAATTGTGGCACTCAAGGCTTGGCCACATGAGTGAGAAGGGGATGTCAATTCTTAAGTCTAAAGGTATGCTTTCAAATTTAAAAGGCATAGATCTAGAGTTTTGTGAGCACTGTGTATTTGGAAAACAGAAAAGGGTTAGTTTTCTCAAAACTGGGTCTACTAAGAAGAGGCACAAGTTAGAGCTTGTTCACACAGACGTGTGGGGACTAGCTCAGGTTGCTTCCATTGGAGGATCACAGTACTATGTATCTTTCAAGGATGATGCCACAAGGAAGGTATGGATCTATTGTATTAGAAAGAAATTTGATGTATTTGAGACTTTTAAAGTTTGGAAAGCTATGGTTGAGAATGAAACAGGTAAAAGATTAAAGTGCCTGAGATCAGACAATGGTGGTGAGTTCTACAATCATAAATTCAGAGATTATTGTTACATGCATGGAATCCATAGGCAAAGGATGGTTCCAAGGACACCTCAGTAGAATGGTATTGCTAAAAGGATGAACAGGACAATAATGGAGCATGCAAGATGTATGAGATTGCATGCCGGTTTGCCCTTACAATTTTGGGCACAAGCTATTGACACTACAGTGTACCTGATTAATAGAGGACCCTCTACAGCTCTAGATGGTGGTATTCCAGAAGAGGCATGGATAGGTAAAAAGGTTGATCTCTCATATCTTAAAGTTTTTGGTTGTGAAGCCTTTGTGCATATAGGTAAGGAAAATAGAAAGAAGCTTGATGCTAAGTCTATGAGATGCACGTTTATTGGCTATGGCTGAGATGATTTTGGTTACAGATTGTGGAATCTAGAAACTAACAAGGTAATTAGGAGCCATGATGTTGTTTTCAATGAAAGAGTGATGTACTGTGATCAGCTAAGGAAGTTGAATCAATCTGAGCAGAGCAATGGTGAATTGGATGAGATGAAAGTCCAATATGAGCTCGCAGAAAGAAGAAATAATCACTTACAGGAAAACATAGAGACCAACGTCGGCAGGGTAGTAACCAGCGTTGGTAGGACAAAAACCGGCGTCAGCCATACAGAGACTGACATCGGTCGTACAGGTACTGAGGTCGGTCAGGCAGAACTGACGTCGGCCAGTAACAGGTCTGCAGGTGACCGAGGTCGATCACTGTCAGAGAATTTGGGTGGACAGCATGTTGTGGACGAGTCTTAGACACCCATCAGGAGGTCAAAAAGGGTGAGTAAGCCTCCAATTAGATATTTTCCTTCTTTATTTTATTTATTGCTAACTGATGGTGGAGAACCAGAGAGTTTTGAAGAAGCAATACAAGTGGAGTCCAAGAGTGAGTGGGAGCGTGGCATGGTTGAGGAGTTGGAGTCCTTAAGAGAGAACCAAACATGGGATTTGGTTGAATTGCCAGCTGGTAAGAGAACACTCAAGAATAGATGGACCTACAGGTTGAAGGAAGGTGAGAATGGATAGATGAGATACAAGGCCATATTAGTGGTAAAAGGATTTGCACAAAAGCTAGGTATCGACTTTGGTGAGATTTTTTCCCTTGTTGTTAAAATGAATTTAATAAGGGTTGTATTGTCTTTGGTTGCTTTTGAGGATTTGCATCTTGAGCAGCTAGATGTTAAGACAACATTTCTTCATGGAGATTTGGATGAGGAAATTTATATGGAACAGCCAGAAGGATTCGAGGTTAAGGGTAAGGAGAAGTTTGTGTGCAGATTAAAGAAAAGCTTGTATGGCCTCAAGCAAGCTCCTAGGCAATGGTACTTAAAATTTGATAGGTTTATGACTGAGCATGGCTACAGTAGGTGTCAATCAGACCATTGTGTGTATTTCAAGAGATTTGATAATGGTAGATATATTATTTTATTGTTGTATGTAGATGACATGCTGGTTGCAGGATCTCACATGCAGGATATCTCAGAGCTTAAGGTAAAATTAGCTCAAATGTTTGCTATGAAGGATTTGGGAGCAGCAAAGAAAATCCTTGGTATGAGCATTAAGAGAGACAGGAAAAATCACAGGTTGATATTGTCTCAAGAAGATTATGTGGACAAGGTGTTGAAATGGTTCAATATGCAAGATGCTAAACCGGTAAGCACACCTTTGGCTGGACATTTTAAGTTGAGTAAAGAATAATGTCCTAATTCATATGATGAGGTAGAGTACATGAGTAAGGTTCCATATTCTTCCGCAGTAGGGAGTTTGATGTATGCAATGGTGTGTACTAGACCGGATATTGCCCAAGTAGTGGGAGTGGTAAGTAGGTATATGGCCAATCCAGGTAAGGAACATTGGAAAGCAGTTCAGTGGATCCTTAGATATCTGAGAGGAACCAGCAGTAGGTATTTGTGCTATGGAGGTTCAGATACTTCTCTACATGGCTATGTAGATTTAGATATGGCAGGTGATTTGGATGGCAGGAGGAGCACTACAGGTTATGTTTTCACTGTAGGTGGAACGGCGGTTAGCTGGATATCTAAGTTGCAGAAGGTTGTTGCCTTGTCAACTACAAAAGCAGAGTATATTACAGCCATAGAAGCTAGTAAGGAGATGATATGGATGACACGGTTCATGGATGAGCTTGGTAGGGAGCATGAGAGTTGCAGATTGTATAGTGACAGTCAGAGTGCTATCCATTTGGCTAAGAATTCAGCCTTTCATTCAAGAACAAAGCACATACAGCTAAGGTATCACTTCATACGACAGGTATTGGAAGATGGTGAGTTAAAGCTGGAGAAGATCCTTACAGATAGGAATCCTGCTGATATGTTAACCAAGCCGGTTACAAAGGAGAAGTTGAATCTTCATTCAACTTCTATTGGTCTTCATGATTGAGTCGAAGATGGAGGAGCTAGAAGATGTTGCTGTACAGGTACTGGTGCAGCTATTTATCTCTAAGTGGGAGATTGTTAGGGTGTGGAGCTAAAAACTTCACCAAGGAGCATTCATTATCAGGTTCAGGTCTACACAGACACCAGCGTCAGTCAGGAGTGACCAACGTCGGTCACAGGCAGTTGCAGAGACGCTGATGTCGATAGAGGGTCGGCTGACGGCGGTCACAAACAAGCAGCAGGAACCGGCGTCGGTTACCTGCATGTCCAGAAAGCTATTTCCATGGATAGAAGCGAGTGTTTGCATGATAATTTTGAGTTTTAGACTCAAGCTCGCATCTCTATTATTGGCATTACTATTTTTAGAGCCCTTGTTCAAGTGGCTTAACTGCTTGTTGGATGTACATGCTCAAGTCTCCTAATTCTATATGTAGAATTAGATCTTCTTAGTTTTGTAGTAGTTAGGTGAATTATTGTAATTCATTGTGTGAGAAGAATAGTACAGAATTGAATCAATCCAAGTTTGTTGGAGTTGATTGTTCTTGAGAGAGAGAGCTCTTGAGGAATAGAGATCTATTGAGAGATCTATACATCTAGGAGAGGTGTGGAAGAAAGAAGCTTTCTTCAATTGTATTCCTTTTGTAAAGAGTTTTGTTAATACAATTTTTTAGGGTGTTTTCTTGTATCTCTTGTTCTTACTATTATCATTCTAATTACTTGTCAATCTGGTTTAATTCTGCATTTATTGCCGTCACAATTGTAATCTATTGTTGGTTTGATCCCCCAACAATTTTTATTTGTCATGGGTTTACACAGTCAACCGCTGATGGTCAGTGCAACCACTGACTATTAGTGCAACTACTGATGATTATTTTCAACTGTCAATGGTTAGGTATAATTATTGATGGTTAAGTATAACCATTGATGGTCACTGTGTTTTTTTAATAGACCCAAGAGTTAATAGGCCATTTTCAAATGCTTGGTTTGGGGTCATACAGACTCCATTTTTCATGATTTCTTTTTTAAAACCACATGTTTTATCCTAAATTTTCATAATATCCTATTAGTTTAGCTTTAAGTTGCATATATTTTTCACAAAATTTTGAAAATATTTTTAAAAGTTTCTAATCTAACGCATTTGCTTTCTTGAGGTTTTGCCTTCAAGTCCATAGATTTTTACCCTTCAAGGTGGCTTGTTTCTTTTGATACATTAACTTCAAAGATAAAGGACACATTGGATTTTTATTTGTAGGACCAAGATAAATATTTCTTAAAACATGCTTCTTATACCTCTATTATATGTTTAAAATGAACTAAAAATATTTCTTTTAATGTTTATGAAAACTTTTTAGGTTGATTTTTCTTGATCAAGTTTTGTGATTTTTATTCAAAGTTATAAATTAAGACCAAGGGGTCAAAAGAACATCACCTCAAATTTTCATTTGGTGTTTAAAATTAAACTCATTTGTCTAATTTTTGTATTCAATAGTTTTTTAACTTAGAATTGCTTGGCAGAAAGAGGGGTATTGCATGTATACTCTTACATCCGTCCCCTTTAGGGAACTTTTGGAATCAAAAGCGTCATCCTTATTGCAAACATCCCTAGTCTAAGGATTAGAAGAATGTCATCTAAAGCACTCCCCAAAAACTCATAATAATTTGGGTGATCTTGAAAATGACCTTAAATTCTTTCTCTTATGTCTTTTATTTTATTGCATCTCTGCTTGTGAGGGGGAATTCATTACCTCCCATAAGTTCTATAGGGAAGCTTTGACATGAGATTTCATCTCTCAACACTGACTTCAACCACTCCCACTAAGATAAGAGGTTTAAGTGATTAAACCACATTATAGTGTTGGAGTTGCACATGGGATGTATCTATACTTTGGACATCATATTACATTGAGCAAGTGATGAATGTAGTGGTTGTAAAAAAGGCAAGACCTTTTTGCAACAAGCCAAGTGCCATAGACACCCAATTATGTGATTTTCTTTTACATTATGATCCTTCTAGAAACATTTAAAAACCAATTAGTTTTAGTCAACCCTACATTTCCATACCCTTGCTAGGATTTGGATGATTATACTTAGTGTATTTTAGTCATTTTTTCTTGGTATATTTTGAGACTAAAACTTATTTGTTTATTTATAAACTATGTCAAAACCAATTTGTTTATACACCACTTTTTTTTGTCTAAAGAAGAATTATGCTGGCCATTTTACACCACACTTGGGCCTTGAATATTTTTGCTAAACATATTTATGTGTATGCCATTTGGACCTCGTTTATGTGCCGTCATACTGTCCACTCTTGTCTAGCTTATTTTGTCCAATCTTAGTCTTCAACATTAAATTTTTAATTAACCTTCTCAAGTTTGGATCCAAACATTGATTGATTTATATTTAGGTCTCAATTTGTGGGATAATACACATATCTTTCTCTTTTAAGTTGCATAAATTTGATTAAATGATTACCCAAAATTGAAGACTATTGATTGTATGTTTGTTTAAGTGCCTATCATCATCATTATTTATGCCTTTATTTGGGAGAACACAACCTTTATCTAAAAGCCTTTGAAATTAGACATTTGATATTAGGTTGTGTTATGCCAAATATTGGCACAAACCAGTTTGGAGATACAGATCCACCTTTTTGACCAAGGTTAAACCTTTTGTCTTTTAGACATCACTTTTCAGAGTTTGTAGAAATCTAAACCTTTTTATTTTCATAACTTTCTTCATTAAATGTGGATATGTCTAGTTACACTTATGGTGAAGTCATGGATAATCCAAATTATGATAGAATGCTGTATAAAATGAATTTTATTACTTTAGTTAAGATCCTAATGGTAATAATATGGTTTTTGAGACAAATTTCTATCCACCTCACAAAAAATAGTCATGGGAACACAATAAAGATCCAACTTATGACCCAACTCAAGACTGTAATGATTGTGTTTATCAAGAAGGCTTAGATGCTTTGGCTTGTGTGAGTAATCAGGCTCCACAACATGCCAAGATCACCATTTTAGGACCTTATCCTTTATTTTTCACAAGCAATGAAACTAAGAAGCATCCAATCATTAATATTTTAGGACCTTTTCATTTTTTTTGCATGAGAAACTAAACTAAGAAGTGTCTAGTCATCACTATTTTAAGACCTTATCCTTTAGTTTACACAAGCAACCAAACCAAAAAGCATCCGGTCATTACTATTCTTGGCCCATCACCAGTTTTTGATGAACCTATTATTGAAGAACCTCCATTTGATGAACTAGTCATATTTGATCCCTTCTTTAATAGTCTATTTTTTAAAGAGTCCATTATTGAACCACAAACCATTGTTATTACTAAACCAAATGTTCCCCACTTTAGAAATTCCATGTTGATATTAGAGCCAAAATAAGAATCATTACCTCTTCAAGAGCCATCTTATGATGATCAAAATGTGTTCAAAATTGATATTTTTCAACCAATCATGAGCCAAAACCATGATGTTATTGTTAAAACACCCATTAGTGATAAGTCAAACTATGACAAGTTACCTATTCATATGTTACCTATTTTTAAAGAGCCTCAACTCCTTAACAAGCTAGTCTCTACAGAGTTATCTCTTGATATTTTCTCCCTTATTAAGGAGTCTCACTTTGGTAGACATGATTTTGTTGAGACATTCCTTGAATGGTTCCCTCTCTTTGAGGGGATTCACTTAGATGAGATAGTCTATGTTGAACCCTTCCAAGATGAACTAATTTTTATTGAGCCCATTATGCCATCACAGACCATTGTTTGTCAAACATTTAGCATTCAATAGAACATTATCACAATAACTACCTCAGATGAAGAATCATAATTAGAGTCAAGTTCAATTTTTGAACTGACATTATATTTAACATCAAAAATAGAATCAACATTAGTTATGAAATCAAATTCAAAGTCCTTTACTTTGGAGTCAAATTCAAAAAGAGATTATAGTATTGGTTGTGAAAAAAATTGTTATGATTGCCTTATGGATCAATTTGAATATATTTGTGATCCTTCTACAATTTTTGAAGATGATTACTTCAACATCGACACAAATTATCCTAGTATCTTTTATGAGGATTGTGATGCCTTTCATCATCCCATTATTGCCACCCAACATATCCATTATATTGACATTCTACCTCCCACAAACATTGATTAGAACTGATAAAATCACACTTTATTAAACTACTTCCATGGTAACATACCATTTGTAGAATATCAAGGGGACTAAAACCACATTTATTCAAAAGAAGAAAAATTTACTACTGAAACCTTTTTAGAGGTGTTAGAGGATAAGCAAAAATCAAACTTAGCATCTTTTAGTGAAACCTTTTTGAAGGTGTTAGAAGACAATTAAAGTCAAATGTTAACATCTCTTCATGAAACTTTCTCAGAGGTGCTATGAGATGATCAAAACAAATTCATTGGTGAAACCCTCATCAAGGCACTAATATCTGAGCAAAAAAGTTCTTAAATATTTACTAAAGATAATATTCAAGATAAAATCAAAATAGCTTCCAATCTACAACATAATCAGATGGTAGCTACTCTCAAGGTCAAATAATAGAAAAATCTAGTGGTCATATCGAGAGCATCTTTAGAGGTCTTCGGCCCCACCACAACCAAATCTATATTGAATACAAAATCAAAAACATTATGTGTGAATAAAATTATTGATCTTCATTTATTTCCCATTCATTATAAATTATATTATCACCCACTTATTTATTACCCACTTATATCATTTATCATTGGCAACACTTTACTTTGTCGAGGCTATAAGGATATCTTATCTCAATGTTTGAAAGAAATAGAATCAATGAATAAAGGGAAACATGAAACATTATTGAGATCTAGATCGACAACAAGGTCTTAATAGAGTGGTTGTTATAAAAGGGTTTTGGATAACAACTTTATAACTGATCATTTCTATTGTCTCACATATTGACTAGGATGTGAATCTCCCTGTTAGCAAGAACAATATAACCATTTTTCACTTTTACAATTACCATTTACCATTACCATGACTCATCTCTTGGGGTCAACCCTATAGATCCCTTTTAAGCATTATTATACCATTATGTTCCATTTATCATATAGTTTGAACTACATTGACTTGAGGTCCTTTGAGACTAGGTCACCCCTTCGTTATGCTCTCACCATTTTATGAGTAATTGTTAAGTTTAAACGCTTTTGCCATTTTGTGAGAAACCTAAGCCAATCATCACTTAGAGGTAAATTTGTTTCCACTATAGCCAATTGTCTTCTAATAATTTCATTATACCATTTTAGTATACCATTTCTTTACTATTGACCAAGTCTTGGTTTTAGCCATCCTACTTATCCCATTTTGATCTTGGTTCCTTTGGTTCATCTTGCACTTTTTGCAAGGGGATTTTGATATAGTTTCAACACTTTTAGAATTTTGTGTTCAATAACAAGTCTATGTTAGTAGTGTGAAATTTGATCTAGAAAGTTATCTTTCATTAATATCTTATTTGGTATCATTGATTATAATCACCTATGGGCAAATCAATATTGTTTTGGTACCCCTAATTATAACCACCTTTGGGAAAATTAGTGTTATGGCATTGTTTTCTAATTATAATTGCCTATGGAAAAATTAGGTATAATGCCTTTTTATCATTCATTACTACATCATTTGGTCATTACTATTATAATTTATCTTATTGTTTACCTTTGTTTGTGAACTTGTTGTGACTTAATTAGTTTTTCATTGCCTTGTGTGTGGGGAAAATTACTATGACTTGGGATTATTTTGGGGTTATATAGGTCATGCTCGATTCATTTCAAGGTCAACTCAATCCCTCTTATCATACACTCTCATCATATTGTGAGAATTTTAAGTTGGTGTGTTCTCACCATTTCATGAACTGGACCATTCTATATCTCTTAATTCTCAATTGAGTTAAGATACTTAGAAAATTCCAAAAACATTTGTAAAACATTCAAAAAATCAAAAACATTTTGTGTTTATTTATTTGATTGTTATTTGTCATGATAGTTTTTGTTTTATTTTCCAAGTACATCTTGATGGTCAACATAGATCTTGATTATTCATATCTTGATCTCATGTTATCAAGTTATTTTTTTCTACATTCTTATTCCTACTTGAATCCTACTTGTTCATATCTTGATTTTAAGTTAGGTTCATTTATGTTTCTTTTTATTTGTCTTTATTTTTTTGTTTAAATGTAAATAATTTTAACTCTAATTTTGGTCATTGTTTTACCATTATCCTTAGTTATAGGTATTCACATTTGAACTGGCTCAGCATAATTGGAATATTATGTCATTCTAAGTTATTAATACTTATGATGCATAATTTATTTTGCTATAGAAAGCACTTTATGCTCAGGTCTCAAAGTCTTAACATCAACATCAACTCTGATAGACAATTCTCAAGAACACTTTGCATAATCTAGGCTCATGATATGGAATTAGGCATCTAGGCAATACACATTTTTATCAGTCAAATCTATGCTTAGATGTTCATGTCTTTGCATACATTGTGATTATAATCAATTCTTGGTCAATTTTCATAATTCCTCATTCCATTCTCTCCCAAACTTAGGTGAACTACATTGGCCTAAAGTTCATGTTGGAACATGAGTCCATGGAACCATGCAGGTAGTGTCCACTTATGTTTTACATCTAGATTCATCTTGGCCATCTCCATTCTTCTTTTCATCACTTTTTCCATTCACATATGCTAGGTTTTATATGGCTTTCTAAGCCATTACATTGTGGCATGTACATTTTTACCTGCTCACTTTAACCTATTTGTTAGATTATATCTTGAGCTATTTTGCTTGCCAATTACTCATGCTAGGGCACAACATCTAAATAATGTCTAAATCAAATCAGACCTACAAGGGAAAAACCATTATTTATTCTTTATCAATGATCAAAATTAGCCTTACTAGGGCACAACTATCTTATCATAATCAAATCTACTCTATTGGGGCAATTCTTATTATCTTCTCTTTGGAGACCTGATTCTAGTGGTTCTTCCCTTACTAAAGTAGAACATTCTCGTTTTTACTCTAATTCTAAGATCTCCACACTACTACCCATAATGGAAATATTTAGTGTGCAACTTTTCTCAAGATTGATCAATGTCGTAAGTGCATAGCTTGTACTCTCAAAAAGGGTATGTTTAAAATGTGTCCCTTATATTTATGGATTATATCTTTCCCATTCCATCGATCTAATGGGGCCTATTATACCTCTAATTATATTTTAATCATTGATGATAATCATGTGTGCAAGCATTAGCTCATCTAGATGTGATCTATTTCATGAGTTAATCTCTCACTTTCTCTCTCTTTTCGATAGTCCATCTTTCTTTGCCATCCTAGTATGTCCTCTTGAGGGGGCATCATGGGTCATTTCAAATCTATTCTTGATAACTATTTTCTTTGAAAAGATGTTTCTTCACCTCAATGTCTCACTACACCTTCTCAAATAGGGGTAAAATGTAGACATCCAATTCCTAATATCATTTGTGTTGCAATTGTTAATCTTACTCGAATTGCACTCAAATGCACATTTTAGGTCAAAATACATAAAACTCACTAAATAGTTTGAGCTTATCATTTACAAGTGCCAATTTAGGCTAATGCATCCCTAAATAGGGCAATGCATTTTATGGGTTGACCAACTTCGATCAATTTATTTTGAGTCAAAATGATGATTTTGCCTTTTTGTACTCTGGATCACTCTTTTCTTCTAATTCATTGGTAAACACCACGTACCTCTATTATTTTATGTCACTAACATCCTAAATGGGAATACGGTTCCAACACATCTAACATCACCTTCTAATTCTTCTTGAGTCAAATTATACCCTAATAATATGACTTTTTGATCATTTTGATTAATTAAGGGCCAATTTCCAAATAATTGCACAAATGTTGATTAGCCTTGTTTAAGGCTAATTGATCCAAATCAAGAGCTTAAGTGGATTTTACATGAGAGTTGTTGAATATTTTTTTTGGAAATTAATTTTTATTAACTACATCTTTAGATAACATCATTTCTTAGGAGGGCATATCTAGGCCATAAATACATAAAATATTAGGATTATGGGTCTCCCATGCCTCATTAAGACTCTCCATTCCTCTTAAATTCCCCTCTATCCCAAATATTTTTGAGGGATATTTATAGATTCTATTATATAATTGAAATAATCCTTAGCCACACATCTCAATTTTAAGATGGATGGTTCAAGTTGATTTTGATCAATCTCAAAAATATATAAATAGAAAAGCCATGAACATCACTTTTTAATCTCTAGTATTGTAATGTTATAATGCTAAAATATCTCCACAGCTCATTTTTGTTTTTATAATTGTATTATTCATATTTGGATTAGCTTCATTTGATAGGCAAATTAGATAGTTACATATCATGAGCCTAGGTTTTGTGGAGTGTTCTTGAGATATTGGAGGAGTTTGCTACCATTTTTGATGAAGACAAGGATGCTTGATCAAGGGAGAAAATGTTTTTGAGTAAATCTTGGAGGATAGATTCACTTGGGAAGGTATAAGTTTCTTGCTTTGTTTCATTTATCTTTCATTTTCATTAACAATTCATGCATGAATAGATAAGCTTAATTCAGTTTACTCTTATGCATTTTTCCTTTTATTTATTGGACTAATGTTTGACTAATCATGCCATGTAATCCTCTCTACAAGTATTAATTAGCTTCTCATTAATTTGATCATTTCTAGTCTATTTTCTTAGAAAGCATTCTTATGTTTAATTTTAGTATCTTTTGATTATTGATGCAAGTACCTTCTTTCTAGTTTTGTGAACTCAACTGTTTAAAATGTGTGGATTAACAACCCCTAAGGAAGCTCTCACTTCTAGGATGTAGCTATCACTAGACAATCCACCTAACTATCTATCTAACAAACAAGTTTGCTCTAGTGCTTTTTTATCTATAGGTCTTCCTCCCAAGCCAAAGAGGAGCTCTCACAGTCATTTGGATTCAACATGCACAGAAACAAATAGGTTTTTCAACCACACTCATATTGAGTTTATTTTCCCTCTTACCTATAACTTATAGTGAAAACTTACATGAAACACTATAGATATTAGTTCATGGTTACCTTAAAATTTTATTATGTTTATCTATCTATATGAGTTACCCTATTTTATTTGAATTTATGTGTTTGTTTAACAAATATGTTTATTATGACAAGGAATTGTAGGAACCTCTACTAATAATGGTATGGTGAGCATGGAACCTAAAAAATGATAAGATGGTTAATTGGTAAAATAAAATTTGAGTGCTGGTTGGATGGAAGAATTCAAAATTTCTCATAAGAAGAAGCTAGGAGAACAAGAGGCTCTGTGAGAGAAATCATAGTTAAACATATATATGGAAATGTTTATGAAATATTCTAGTGTGAATTAATTAGATTGTTATCCACTTGAAGGTTGTCATGAATTTAATCCCAATGTTTCAAACCTAAGAGAATAGAGTGTAGAACGAGGAGAAGCTCTAATTTTTTTTTTAGAAACTAATTAGACCCATGCTATTAATCAATGGTTTAAAACTATGATCAACATACATATCAATAAATGTGATGTACCCAAATATATTATTTTTGAATTTTCACATGATTTTTTCATTAGTGGAATCCAAGGCAAATTCTTATATCAACTACCTACAATGCTAAAAGTGTTGGTTGTGTAAAAGGCTATGGCATCAATCCTAGTTGACATGGAGTAGTCACCTTGGGTATTATGGGCATGTAGAATGGAAGGGGTGGAATTATGAAAAATTGAAATATGGAAATTAAACCATATCCCATAATCTAGATGATACAAAGATATAGAGTGAGAAAGAGATTGTGAGACTTTAATGAGAGTTATGACAACAAAAGGGATGGAATAAGTAGAATGATCCTCAAAAAATTACTAGTAGGAGGAAGTTAGATATTGTTAAGATTTTAGGAAGAAATATACCTTTAATTTAATATAAATACTATAAAGGTGGTGAGTGAATATCCCCCAAAGTAAATGGAGTGACCAAAAATATTGGAGAGATCCTTTGGGATTCGAAGACCAACCTAGAGAAAAAAGAAATAAGAGAGTGAAGTGATCAAGGAGAATCCATAGAGAGGATAGTAGATCAATTAGATAATAGTTTTAGGAAGAAAATTTTGGGGAATATATTGTTTGGGAATAAAGAAAACATAGTATCTCAAAGAAGTCATGTTGAATTGCATGGTTGTTTCAAGTTTAATAAAAGTAGATGTGTCATATCATGATCATTCACTCCTAGTGGACACATCCCATGTGCTTAATTTATCTTATTGGGAAAATTAGTGTAGAATACCAATAAACTGATAAGTGGGTTGATAATATCATGTAAAATTTTGGCAAGCAAAATGTAGAGAAAAAGAAATTTGATAAGTGGTTGGTAAGTTAAGTGCAAAAATTAAGTAGTTTATTAAAAATAGGGGTATTGATACTCAAATTATAGTTTTAGTTAGCTTGAAGAAACACGTTAAAATAAATATAAAACAACCAATTTGATCAGGGAAAACCACATGAAGTATTCCTCTTCATGTAAGAGTTTTTATAAGTTTGACCCCATATCATGGGTGTTATGACCCTAAACAATATTTGTTGATTTTGTGAGATGAATGGTAGGTTAAAGATATCACCACTGATGATGTGAAAAAAAGAAATCTCATAGGATCCTTGAAAATTAGAGCTCTATAGTTCATGTTCAAAATTAATCTATAAAAATTATCCTCACAATATGTAAAAAGAAAACTTATTAGTGAGTTTCAAGATACAAAAATGTGCAAGCCAAATAATTTGGGACTTGGAGGAGATTCACCAGAAACAAGAAATATTAGTATGGGATTATGATAATAGGTTATTAGATGTCATTAATCATTTGAATTTCCATTTTAAAGACACATATAAAATTTCTTGGTTCATGTAAGGTTTGTGACTTAGGATTAGGTTTTCCTTGACACAAACTTAATTCTCTTGTAAAGTTGATTCAAAGACAATTATGATTTGGATTGAGTAGATAAAATACTATGGATACTTTCATCTATATACTAAAAACATTAGTTCCAAGATAGATGTTGGATTTCACATAATGGAATAATTATATGAGATAAATAGGCTAATACTATTAGTATGGTATATTGAGTGAAAAAAATAAGGACATCATAGGAATGAATGTATAAAAATCAAAATATAATTCTATGAGATTTATTACATAGTAGGATACGCCACTACAAAGTGTCATCTTTTAAAATAGTACATACAATAGCCACATAACATTTTCTATTTTTTTAAAATAACATAACCATGATGATAAGAACTATTGATCCATTCAAGTGTTGAATGGAGACATCACTAAGAATGTATTCACCATAGTTTTGTAGCAGTATCTAGTTACAAAACTAAGACTACCAAGTCAAGATGTTGAGATGACAAGAAAAACATAGTTTCTAGATAGATGTCACAATATTTATAGTAGTAAGATTCATGAACTCCTAAATCACCACAATGCTAAGAAGAAAGGACATTGTATTGACCCTAATATTAGGCTAGGTGGACACCTCCATCATGATAATACCAACAACAACTAAGATGGACTCCACCCTCTCCATATATAATATGAAGGCTATGATGATAAAAAACAAGAATGGGGTTCTCCATAAATACAAGGAGATTATCAAGGTGGATACCATTGAGGCATTTAAAATCACATAAAAGTGTTAAATAACCTATTATGTGTTACATGTCTGTTGAATTTAGCACATTTCACAAAATTTTCCCTATAATACTTAGAGATAAATGTTTTGTGCATATTATATAATAAATAGAAACCATAATACAAAAGATTTCCCATACTATAAAATTAAAGGAAAGATACAATTGTGTAAAATGTAAATATGGTGAATCTAAATCCTAAGGATCCAACATTTATGAAAGCTATCACAAGGAATCATTATAAATAAAAATGGCTACCACCTCTAGAGATGACCGAATAAAATATGATAAAAAAGGTTTGATAGGAAAAAAACCAATACCTTGTCAAGGAAAAAGTTCTAATGTCTAAAGTAGTGGTATGTCAAGACCAAAAATCCTTAGGTTGTTGAATCTATAATAGACATAAGACTCATAGGATATGGAGTCCATAATACAATATTTGAATTTAGAGGCATGGTCAGTATGATTCTTGGCCTATCTGAGAGGCCATCAGATGACCCACTTTTTAATATATTTTGATCACATTGAGTCTTGTATACTTGAGGATGTAGATATAGAATGCAAATAAATTAGCCAATTATTATCTATTATCTATATGTAGATACTTGAGTCTTGTATATTTAAAATCTATTATCTATACCAATTATTATCTTATGTTAATTGGAAATAAATGGGTGTATGATATCCATATGACCATAACTACCTTTGATAACTAGCTAGAATCACATCAAGGGGACAATATCATTATCATATCATTGAACAAGGTTGAGAGCAAGCCTTACATCATTCATAAAAAACCTATATCATTATATGCCTATAGAGAATATAATTTTCTTAAGGTTATCTCAGAGCCCAAACCTAAAACACTGAGAAACAAATAATTATGCTATCTCTCACATAAGGAAACACCATTTCCATAATTACAACATACACAATAGTTCTCATATTAACCTGTCAAGATAATGGATCATCTTCTATAATTCTATATGAAGGAATGCAAGTCTCCATCAGTGTGATCTCTAATAAGGTTAAAATTGAATCTCCTATATTGAGTGAATCCTAAAGATAAGGATTATATAGAATCCACTCATGAGGTCATTTTTCCATAGGAAACTACTCTTGTGATTGGTGACTCAGATACATATATGTTGAATTGGGTATGAGGGGATTGTCAGGATCCTACTCTCCATAATAAGAGTATATATGATTACCTCTGTATAAGCAACTAAACGCAAAATTTAACTAGAATGAATAAGTAACTAGAAATATGAAACAACACAGGATATGAGAGACAATACAAAATCTTGTATTAATACTCATACAAAAGGAAATACAATAAAGAAGCCGCCACACTTCTTCTCACACCTCTAGAGCTCCCACACTTCTAGGGTTCACCAGTAATTCTCCTCCAACACTTTCCTCTCTCAATCACGGTCCCAACAATCAACTCAAACATAGAGTTATTGTTCACCTCCACTAGTCAGTAACACGCTGCCAGTACACCAAGCACACAATCATACTCCAAGTAGATCTCCCTTTCCATGCTGCCACCTGCAAATCAACAGACCTTACTTACCCTGTAGATATCTCTACACCCTAAAGAACCCTTGTCCTTGCCTCACCAAGTCCTTATGATTCTTCAACTAGTACCCTGATGGATCTTCTACCAGAACTTGCACACCTGCAACTCTCCAAGATCATACACACTCATCACCCCTTTGGAACTAGGAGGAACACACCATGCTCTCTTCTCTCTGAAGGAGCTAATATTTGCTCTCTTACTCTCTAGCACACACTTTTACAATACAGCCCATGAGTCTATTATATAGATCTCATGCATACAATAATTAGACCCTAATTACAATAATTAGATCTACAGCTTCTAGTCTAAAATTGGCTCTTAACATGCAAACACTCAATTCGTTAACTAACTATCCATGAAATTGGTAGTTCTAAACTACACAGGCAACCGACGTCGGTCCCTGTCTGCTTGAAGATGACTGACACTGGCTGATCCCTAACTGACGTCGATTGCTCTTCCTATATAATTCTACTGACATTGATTGGCCTGACCGATGCCTGTGTCTATGACACTTCAAAAACTCCTCCTATTCGCAACCTAGTGAAGCTTTTAACTCCAGAACCTAATAATCTCCCACTTGGAGATAAATAGTGGCACTTGTACCTATACCTGTACCTTCATCTAATTTATTTCTTGGCTTGTATCCTTCTTCAAGATCAATCCTGAAGACCAACCACCACACAACCTGTGATGCTACACCTGTCATCCAAGTAACCTACCACATCCGAACCTACAAACCCATGTAGTGAAGACCTTGACCCTGCATAACATGAATCCCTGCTGCTGGTCCCTCTCAGATACCTAAGAATCTAGCTTCCTTGAATTGGCTCCAAACTCTCTGACAACTCCCACTGCTTGGGAAAACTCAGGTCTACACCAGACCTCATGTGATTTCAAACACTGTTCTAAGCTCTGCTTGAACTGTCCAGCCCTTGGTGTGCTTACCAATTTTGCATCCTACATCTTGAACCTTGCCAACACCTTCTTCACATCAGCTCCCACTAGAGACAAAATCTTCATGTCTCTTATGCCAAATAATTTCATTGCTCCAAATTCTTCATGACATACCTCTAAACTAACTTTACCTTTAGCTCAAAAAACTCCCTACATGTGTAACCCTGCAACAAGCAACCACACCACATATAGTAACAAGATAATGTCATGACTCATCATCCACCTAGTAAAGACAAACACCATGGTTACACTAACATTAACTGAAGCCCTACTTTGTCATCCACCTATCAAAACCTGTACCATTGTCCTACAGCTTCCTCAAGACCATATACCTTGGCCTTTCGTCTCACGTATCCATCCACTCTCTTCTTTAACTTGGGAATCCATCCATCTTTCAGTGCTTTCTTCTAGCTGACAACTCCACCAAAAAACTCCTATATGGTTCTTCTCCAAGGAATCACACTCTTCATCCATGCCAAGCTCCCACTATTTCTAGATTCTACCTGCATTGCCTCTTCACATCTTCCTAGTTCTCGACCATCAGTAAGCAACTAGTAAGAAGGTGAACAATGAATATGAGGTCCTCCTACCATTTCAATCCTCCATATGGGCATTTGAGACTCCTTGATAGCTTGCTGTCTGTCCAACATCTATTCTAGTGACCGATCTCGGCCATCTCCCAATCTACACCCGACCGACATCGATTCCCTACGATTGACCCTATCTGTCAATGTCAGTTTCCTGATTGATGCCAGTGTACCTTCTACCAATGTCAGTTCTTATATGATTGACATCGATTCTTGCTACCTAACATCACCAACTTTGCTGATCTGTATATGACTAATGTCACTTCCTATCTATTCGATGTCGATTCCCCCTAACCGATGCTGGTACCTATGTTCACCTGTGAGTGATGAATTTTTACCTATGAGCTCTTTTTGGGTTAAAACCCTATTCAAATTAGCACAGCCCTACTCAAAATAATTCAGTCCCCTCAGCTGATCTCTATCCATCATCTCCTCCATGAACACCAAGGCTTTCTAGTTCTTAAGTTTGTCAAAAACATCTATCTTCTGCTTAAGAACATACATTCCCTTCTTACATATGTAACCAAGCCTATAAAGCCACATCTCTGCAATAGAAGGTGAATCAGTAATATAAATAGATAGATAAAGGATACCTACTTTCTTACCACCATCTAATTCAAGTGCATCCACTGTGAGAGTTACTGTGCATCTCTCATCACCTAACTTTCTTGAAGAAATTAGACTCATCTCCAAGACTGGTACCTGCATGACCTCATTCAACACTTGTGTGTTATCTATCTACAATTTTAGCTTCACTTCCCCTTTGCCAACAATCTGACAAGGCTCACCAACCCCTAAATAAATCTCTCCAAAGTCTCCCTAGACATACCCATGAAAAGATGCTCTATTTTGAGCTACATGGAAAGAGGCAAAAGAATTTATAACCCAAGATTCTACTTTATCCAGAGCATCCTGTGCAACAACACTTTCAACATCTGCTTCTACACACTGATCTTCTACCGACCAACAATCTTCCATTACCTGCTCTTTCTTTCCATCAATCTGACCATTTATGCTATTCAATTTCTCCATTCGTAGCTTACCTTCTTCTGCCATTGCTATACTCCCACTCAATCTGAAACCCCTGAGAGTGACCTATAATCAACAAACACTAATTAGATCTAAAACCACATGTTAGTAACCCAACCAAAAGCTCTGATACCAACTGTCAGGATCCTACTCTCCACAATAAGAGTATATATGATTACCTCTATATAAGCAACTAAACACAGAATTTAACTATAATGAATAAGTAACTAGAAATATGAAACAACACAAGATATGAGAGACAATACACAATCCTGTATTAATACTCATACAAAAGGAAATATAATAAAGAAGTCACCACACTTCTTCTCACACCTCTAGAGCTCCCACACTTCTAGGGTTCACTAGTAATTCTCGTCCAACACTTTCCTCTCTCAATCACAGTCCCAACAATCAACTCAAACATAGATTTGTTGTTCACCTCCACCAGTCAGTAACACACTGCCAGTACACCAAGCACACAACTGTACTCCAAGTAGATCTCCCTTTCCTTGCTACCACCTGCAAATCAACAGACCTTACTTACCTTATAGATATTTCTACACCCTGAAGAACCCTTGTCCTTGCCTCACCAAGTCCTTATGATTCTTCAACCAGTACCCTGATGGATCTTCTATCAAAACTTGCACACCTACAATTCTCCAAGATCATACACACTCAACACCCCTTTGGAACTAGGAGGAACACACCATGCTCTCTTCTCTCTGAAGGAGCTAATATTTTCTCTCTTACTCTCTAGCACACACTTTTACAATACAACCCATGAGTCTATTATATATATCTCATGAATATAATAATTAGATCCTAATTACAATAATTAGATCCACAGCTTCTAGTCTAAAATTGGCTCTTAACATGCAAACACTCAGTTTGTTAACTAACTATCTGTGAAACTGGTAGTTCTAAACTGCACAGGCAACCAACGTTGATCCTTATCTGCTTGGAGATGACCAATGCCGGCTGATCCTTGACCGACGTCGGTTGCTCTTCTTGTCTAATCTTGTCGATGTCAGTTGGCCTGACCGACGCTGGTGTCTGTGACACTTCAACAACTCCTCCTGTTCGCAACTTGGTGAAGCTTTTAAATCCACAACCTAACAGGGATAATGATGTACAACCCTTGTATAGAATCCACTCATGAGGTCATTTTTACATACGAAACTACTCTTGTGATTGGTGACTCAGATACACATATGCTAAATTGGGTATGAGCAGATCATGATGTATAACCCTTGATAATGGTGTACACCACTAATAGACAATTACCTCAATATTTTCAACCAAGGATTTAACATAATTTATTTCTTTACTAGAACAACATGTATATTTGAGTTAGTGCACTCATTTATGGTACCGAAAAGGTGATGTTGGGAGGACATGTATAAAATGATGTAAAGTCAATTTTAGGTGGCTCCTATAAAGTTAGAGAAGTGGCCATGTTTTCAAGAAGGATAGTGCTCCAAATTGCATATCCATAGACCTATATATATATGGGCTCTATAAGGTGTATAGATAATATATTGGGTGTATGTATTCCAACATACTTTATAACCTTTACCACAAGCCTGGTGCATACATCAAGAATGAACACATGAAACCAAAAATTAGCCATAGGTCCAATATAATGTTATACAAACATTTTTGTTTGAGGATGAGAATGCAATGGTGCATAAATATTTGAAAAATATGAAAATATTTTTATATCATGTATGCAAAGAGCTCATACTTACTGCATAAAACCCAAGTTCACAAGAATAAGTAGGTATTCAACTACATAATTACATCAAATATGACTGATCCAAGGAGAGGGATTAATTTTTTGTTAAATTACTATAATAGGATTCTTGAAAACATAGAACAAGAAGAATCTAGTGATAGTGAAGAGGCTTTAGATATGAATGTATTGTTTTAATTATAATGAGAGATATAGAATTTTAAAGCCAATATCACATATAAAATATAGGATGCACAATTTTGAAACATAAATATTCAAGAGCAAGATGGGGAGAGGAAACTAGGAGACTATATTTCAAATGGACATCATAAAATTTATCAAGAACTAGTAAGGAATCTAGTTGAAAACATTAGTATAGAATTTGTACCAAAACTTGTGACCATAGGATATTACTAGACACAAAATTATATTTTAGAGGTAATAATTAATAGAAGATAATGAGGATGTGTTTCCCATGAAATTATCAAAATTCAAGGGTGTAAACCCTCCATTAGGGGAGATATATATCAAGATGAAATAATTTTTAAGGCCCATAAAAAAGTGCCCATATAGATTAAAATTGAATATGAAACTGAAAGTTAAGGTAGATGTAAAATAGATGCAGGAAACATAACTCATATATTCAGTTGATAAACTAGACTAAGTAAGTCCCATGTTGGTGCAACCCAAGAAATTAGGAGAAATATGAGTTTGTGATGGCTACATAATAATAAATGATGATTAAATAAATGATCCATTCTTGATTCCATTCACATATGAAGTTCTAGAGTTAGTTGTAAGAAATGAAGTCTATTCCTTCATAGACAGGTTTAGTGGCTATTCAAATTCCAATCATAGTAGAATATCAGATGAAAAATAATTTTGTGATAGAATGAGGCTCTTTTTCATATAAGGTGATGTCTTTTGGGCTTGAAGATGCTTTGTTGTATTTTTTATAGCTATAGTCACTGACTTTAGGGATTTCCTTCATGGATTTTTAGAGGTTTATCGTGATAATAGGGATATTTTTTCCTTATTCAAAGATCACCTTTCAAATTTGTAAATTATGTTGGAAAGGTTTAGGGATCTATGGATAGTAATATATTTGAATAAATGTTTGTTTTTCATGCCTTTTGGTGTCCATTTAGGACATGTAGTATGCAATGGTATTCTAGTAGATCAAGCAAAGATCACATTAATTGTGTGATTGCTATCTTTAGTGATCTCTTCTAAAGTGAGAACATTCCTAGGACACACCAACTATTATCAAAATTTTATCTATAGGTATGCTTCTTGATCATGAGAACATTCCTGGGACACACCAAATATTTTAAAAGTTTATCTATGGGTATGTTTCTAGATCAACACCATTAGATAAACTATTTTGAAAGGACACAAAGTTTAAATGGACCTCAAAATTCTAGTTAGCTTTCATTGACCTAAAATAAAGACTAATAACAACTCCAATGTTGGTATTACCTAATTGGAAAAAGATGTTTCATGTGCATATAGATGCATCAGGAATAGTAATGGGATACATGCTAGTTTATAATTGGGATGGATGCCATGATCATCCCATACACTTTACAATCCATAATATTTCAATGTTATAAATTAATTACACCACCACATAATGTGAAGCTTTGGCTATTATTTTCACACATCAAAATTTTAAACTTTACCTACTGTAGGATATCTCAAATTTTCTAGAGTAGGGTGTTTTTCCTACACATTGTTAAGAAAATGATAAAAAATAGTTAGTCTTATGAGCTCTGCCATTCAACATTATCAATGGAATCCTATATAATTTGGGTAAGGATGATGCTATGAGAAGACTATCCTTAGATCATGAAATGCCACAATTACTTGAAGAAGCACACTAAGGAGTTTTAGGAAGGCATTTCATAGGAAAATCTACTACGATTAAAATATTGAAAAGTGGTCTATGATGGCCTAATTTATTTTAAGATACACAAATATCTTCAAAACATTATGATATATATCAATGAGTAGGAATACCAAACCAACATGATGAAATTTATTTGAATCTAGTAATAACTTTGAAACCATTTGAAAAATGGGGAATTGATTTTTAAGGACCCATAAATCCTCTTTCAAAACATAACAATGTTATATACTTCATCTCTGAAAATGATTATTTTAAGAAATGGGTGGATGTGACACCTAGGTTTAATATACATAATATTTTTAAATGTTATCAATTACTAATGGTTTCTATCTTGGAGGAAATTATTGAGTTTCAATCTCTCTAAGTGCATGCCCTAAAGGGTGTATTGATAAATGGGTTGGTAGAAATTTGGTGATTATTAATATTATTGTCCCCTTTACCACCACCTAAAACTAATACAAGTCCCTCTTATATGTTTCCCTCCTTGTTCACACTCTTCTCTAAGTAACTCACCACCTCAAATAACCCCTACCTAAGTAAAACCACTTTTTACCATATACCAAATGTAATTGATTAGGTTGACCCCATTCTAGGAGTAGTGAATTTTATAGGAATGAGTCAGCCTAGGCTAACTTAGTTTGAGACCTAACGGTTTGATTTCCCACCTAACAAGATTGATTGGGCTGACTACATCGGATAAAATTTTATAAGGTCTTAGGTTTGATTTAAATCTATATATACCCCCATTCATTCCACTTCTAAGAGAGAGAATGATTAATTTTCATTTATTTATAGTTTGCATTTCTACCATTCTACTTGAGGAGTCATTATTTAGGGTTTTATACTTAGAGGATAAATTTTGACTTTTGAAAGCTTGAGATTCATTAGGAGGTCCTTGGCTATAATATAGTCCATTTTCCATCCTTATATTATTCAAAATACACAACAACCTATTATAAAGCACCATTATCCAAGGGAGACATTGAGGCTCAACATGTTTGTATTCAAGGTAAGTATTCCTTACTCTTACTCCTCTATTTTGGTAGACAGATTTTCACAAGTAATGGATAATTAAAGTATTGTCTCTTCTTACTTAGGATTATATCTACATTTATTGAGTAGAGTTTTTATTTGCATGTTTATTATTTATGTTTATCCTTTTTTTGTGCCACAAGATTTAGAGAGCACTAGATTAGATTTACATTATTTTATTATAGGTCTAGCTAGGGTTATTATGTGGTGTTTTTTAACTAGAGGCTTTAGGACCCTCTCTAGTGTTATTATGTGATAATACATCCCTTAGGTAGGTGTAACAGATCTATATTGGTCATGACCCCGATTATCCAAGTATTTCTAGTGGTATAGTTAGCTAATTTATCTTATACAAGTTAAGATTGATTTGTAGATTAACTTCAATTTCACTGGCATAAATTCTAGTGAACCCAATGTGAACTAACCCTTAAAGATTTTTTAATTTAATTTTTAGACTAATGGATTGATTCTATCGCCTTTGTCAAACACTCTGTGCACATGTTTTAATACTATCAATCTAATAGACTTAATTTGGATTTGTGTGTAGGTCATCTTCTTCTACAGATAATTGTCTCAATCCCATAAACCTAATTTAATACTCTTTTCATAGGTGTTCTAACTCTGTCGACCTGATCAATCTTGTTTGGATCTATTTTCAAGTTTAGACCCTCATCTAAACAACACAATAATTTAACATCTTCAACACATTACTACATCATTTTGATTGACTTCATCTTAATTATTAGTGTCATTCTAACCAGCCTAGTTATTTATTTTTCTCAATTTCTAAAATTTATTTTCCCACTCTTTTTCAAAAATTTAAAATTTTTGCACTGTATTTCCTAATTTTTTAGTTCTATAAAAACTATTTCCTTACAGAAAACTAAGTTAATTTGATTGAATTAGTTATATATATATTTCTTTCTAACTAGACACCAAGTTGAATTGATTGAATTCATTTCTATTGGCTTGTCTTCCAACAGGCTGTGTCGATCTGATCAACCTTATTTTATTCTATTTACATAACTTAGTTGACACCATCAACTTAATTTTATTTTATTCATTTCATCAAAGGAAAATAACCTACATTGATAGCAACTAATTTACTTTACTTTACTTTTATTTATTATTTAAGTAGTGCACATAGTATAACTAGGAAGGTTAATTTACCAGATTATCCACATTTATTACCTCACGCACTACCAAATCATGAAAATATCAAATAAGTAATTAAACACTTCTACCTAGGTCTACCTACTTGGATTTATTTACTAAGGGGGAAGTTGACTTAGTGTTTTGGCTAAGTATAAAAAAATTAGTTGATGATATATTGACAAAACACTTGACACCCTTATCATTGTGAGATTGTGAAGTGAAGGGGTATGCCCCAATACCAAGCTTGTACCATCACCAACATAGATCCCTTTCATCCATAACAAACCTAAGACCATATTTAGCATAAATTTTCTTTAGACCCTTGCAAATCCAAATGCCCTATCACATTTTAAGTCATAATTTAAAATACATTAGGAACATTCACTTATTAGATTAACATTTACATCTAAGTATTTCTATTTTTTATTTGAAAATTGTATTTTGTATTGTAAAACTTGTATTGGCCAATGTTGGTACAAGGTTTGTGTTGTGTCATGTAACTAGATCAACCCAATCAACTTAGTTTCATATGTGTTCAATTAAATTCTCTACAAATCAACACTCAATCATCTAAATTTATAACATTTCAAAAATTTCCTACTTACAGAATGCAGTCAATCTATTTGACTTAGTATTTTATACACTATTATACTTATCTTCTTATAGAATGTAGTCATTCTATTTGATTCCATCTCTTATATATTACTTTATTTTTCCTTCTAAACTTAGTTGACCAATTCGAATTTGTACCATTTGGTTGATTGTGTACCCTTTAACTGACTCAATTATTTTTGTAAACACTATTTAGCTGATCCCATATAGTATCTAGCCAATTTTGTCCACATTTCATAATTTTCCTCCTTATTTTTAAATCCATATTCTAAACATCATAAAATCCCCTATTAAAATCTTTTTGGATAATCTTAATCCATTTAAGCAATACATGGGTCCTTATTTCCTTCCTACCCTAGTTACCTAAGAGGATGGCTGATTGTGTACCCTTTAGCTATCTCATTTAGTTTTTTAAAACACTATTTATCTAATCCCATATAATATATGGCCAATTTTTTCCACATTTCATAATTTTCCTCCTTATTTTTAATCCCAATTTTAAACATCATGAAATCCCCTATTAAAATCTTTTTAGATAACCATAATCCATTTAAGTGATACATGGGTTCTTATTTCCTTCCTACCCTATTTACCCAAGAGGATATTCACTCTTGGTGTACATTATCTCATCCTTCATCTATGGATCACAATATCATTCAAATTACCCAAAATTATGACATCAATGGATCTAATCCATGTCACACCTCTAAAGACACTACCCTATCCAAACTATCTTATTACACTATAAGATCAATTTATACAAGCCTAATGAATAATCCTATAAGAAATCCTTTACTATTCAACATTCCAATTCCTAAAAATGGTAATGTTACTCCTACAAACACTAACATTCCTCCTCCTAATAACACCAATATTCCACCTCTTCTTCCTAATAATCAAAATGCATAAATTGATAGTACTCAAATCCTTGAAAACATAGTCCAACAAATGAATGTTATGCAAACAAAAAATACATCTCAAATGATGTAAATTCAACATCATTTATTACACATGACTAATCAAAATTCTCTTATCTTACCTCAAAATAAGAAAAAAAATCCCTCCTCTTAGAGATGCTAATGGAAATATCATTCTTCAACCTCTTCTACATAACAAGATGCTTCAAAATATCTAAAATAGTTCATTATATCCTTTTATTATTTCTATTGATATTGGAAATATCTCTCCAACTATTAATATCAAGGGACTAAAGACCCTGCATCTTTTATTAAGGCATTTGCTGATCTCTACAAAGAATGGATTCAAGTAAATACCTTTGCTACCACTAAAATTCTAGTCAAAACATTTATAGGAGATGTTTTATAAAGGTACAATAAATTATCTCAACATTATATCTATTAATTATAAGATTTGGTTAATGCCTTAGTCAAATAATTTCACTAAAATGATCTTCCCAAAAATTGTCTTAGTCATTTTATCAATGATAAATAATCACCCTCCCAATCAGCTCATGGTTTCATTAGGTGATGGAAAAATTCACCTCATAAAGTAGATCATAAAATGAATGATGATAATATATTTAAACTCCTTATAAATACTTTAACACCTTCAATTTAATATAAAGTTTGAACATTTTCTCCACAAAATCTAAATGAGGTATTTGATCAAGTTAAAAGACAAGATTTTATTATGAAACAATTTGAACCAAATCATAAATCCATTAAGGAATCCTTCCAAAATTCAAGTAATGTAATCACTATTACTCCTCAAACAAAATCATGAGTAGTCAAAATAGATAATCCACTTGCTTCCCATACACCATTAATAGTCCAACAGATAAAGCAACTATTATCTCCCTCTAAACCTTTCACTTATAATAATGCCCCACTTTCATGGTATGGTCCTAATAAATTCTATTAGCTCCATGCTAATGTGGGTCATTACCATGTAACATGTCATGAATTTCTAAAATTTTATTTTTATATTATGTTAGGAGATACATTTAACCATGATGCTATAATCAAAATACATCATCATGATTATGTCAAATCCTCTAAAAATAAATAGATTGCCAAACCTTCATCTTATAAACCTCAAAAATATTTCTTTATTTTTTACCTATAACATTCAAATGATGATATTTTTGTAATTAATGTTGATTATGATCAATACTATACCAATTCTCAATATCTAAATGTAATAAAATTCAATTATAGATGCAAACTTTCTCATAAAGATCCTATCACTAAACCTAAAAAACCATCAACTAAAGAAAAAATTGTTAAAGATACCACAACTACCATACAAATATCTCATGAAACAAATGAGGAGACACTTCCACAACTATAACCCCACTCTACTTCTCCTATTCTCATGAAAAATGTAGTACCTCATAAACCTCATGCTAATTCTTCATCTTCTAAATCACATTGGAATTTTTTGGAAGAACTCAATTCAATGCCTTGTAAAATTCCCATTATGGAGTTAGTTAATACTTATCCATATCATCATAAATTATTGATGTAACAATTACAAGACATTAAATAATTACCATCACTTGATTTAGAAAATATTCCTAACTACCATTCACCTATAGAAGTAAATACTATTGAAACTATTTCCACATCTTTTGAACCATCCATAGAATTTCTTGAAGAAGACATGATTAATGATGTAATTATTATTCAAGTTGATGATCCACCCCTCTTTATTAAAATTTAAATCAATAATAACCTTATTATAAAAAGTATTAGTAGATTAGGGATTAGGAACTAATGTTACCTCTCTTTGGTTAATATAATAGATTGGATATACCAAAGATAATCTTAAAAAAAGTCTCACATGTCGAGGGTTTGATAAAAAAAATAAAAAACACTTGGTTTTATTTGGCTCCCACTCACTATTTGACCCAATACAATACCCACTAAGCTCATGGTTCTTGATTTACCACTATCTTACAACATACTCCTTAGTCACCCATGGATGCATTGTATGCAAGTTTTTGCCCCCTGAGGTAGTCAATGTATTAAATTCATCCATAAGGGAAAATACTACAAACATGAGGTTGATACCAATACATGGATTATATAATTACCAAATCCCAAATCTCACTACCAAATTCTAACCATTCCACACATTAACAATGCACATCTACCTAAATTTGTTAACATTAATCTTGATTTATAGGTCACTCTCACTAGTTCTAATGATGATGAACCTAAAAAAATACAAAATACTTGTAATACAACAAAATTACCTCCTTACATTGTGTAATGGATTCATACTTATTTACTTCCACATGATCATACCATTCCTTTAATTGATGATATTACTAAAACTCTTCCTCCATGCAATGTATATGAAGCTTCTTACATAGAAAATGATTTCACATGTGATGAGTATGGAGTGGCCAAATTTTTTCAAGATCCTTTAATAATGTCTCATTGAAAATTTAGAAATTTAGGCATATCTACTTCTAATTATCCAATAAAAACCAATTCATACACTATTTCTCCTACATACAATGATAACTATATCATATCCCAAGCCCAATCATGAGACTTAGATTTACAAAACTATCAAAAGACATTAGTAAAAAAACATGCCTTCAATCATAATGTCCATGTAATTCACATATTAACATATATTGAATCATAACCTAAAGGTTATGTATCTCCCCTTATTCTTCCACTATTAAATACCCCATACATACTCAAAGAAATATTGACTCTTGAACCTTCAACAATTTATACACAACCAAACATTATACAACCTTTTATTTCTTCTAATGATTCCATCGATACCATTGAGGCTACCCACCTCAATAAAAATCAACATTCATTTATAATATAAACTAACAGACCTCTCACTAATCTGGTTGACTCCACTCAACCTAATATCCCTAAAATTGAACCTACATCTAAAATTACCTTAGATGCTAAAGCCATAGATATACACAAAATATATTTTGAATATGATTGTAATGATAACCAAATCATTAATATCAAATTGGATGTCAAATATTATAGACCATCACCTATGGTTTCTAGTGATGAAGGTATTATTGAACTATTCCATTTTTAAGAGCCTTAGCTTCCACAACAACATCATAAACTTGGAAACTTTACATAAAAATTTCCTTTTTTTAATAATTTCATTACTAGTGTGGATCCTACAATAAATCCTATTTCTTCTACCCCTCTAGCTCCATATCATTTCCAAGATATAAATGCTATGTTCATTGAAGAAACCACCAAAATAGATCATGATACACAAACATATCCTCGACCTATTACTGTCTCTAAACAACTCACTATATAAGAGTATGATAGATTTAATTTATTAAACAATTATAGTGAAGCATTTTCTTGGTCATATCAAGATATATCAGGTATTGATCTTAGCATCATCATGCATAATATCATTACTCATCACTATGCTAAACCTATTAGACAAAAGAAACAAAAGTTTACACCTAGATTTTCTACCTTATATCACAAAGAAATCATTAAAATTTTGGATGCCAAATTCATAAAACCTATTGATAACTTGGAATGGGTATCAAATATCATGTTTTAGTCAATTTTAGCTTATATTCTGAGAAAGGAAGAAGAAATAAACTAGACATGGGTATGGTTAAAAACCTATAAGTTGTGCATGCATTGAATCAAATCATTATGAAGAGATCCTATTTGGCTTTGGAGGAATGACCTACAAATAAGACAACACTAAAGCAAATGGTCGGTTAGATAGATAGCTAGGTGGATTTCAAGCACTAGCTAGATCCTAGAAGTAAGAGCTTCCTCGAGGGCTATCAATCCACATGTTTAAAATAATTAAGTTTATAAAATAGAAGATAAAGTACTTGCATCAATAATAAAAAGGGTACTAAAATCAAATACAACAAATACTTGATAAAGAAATGACTAATATAGTAATAAGTGGGTCAATACTAATGCTAAACAGGTTGGGTGTGGTTCATAAAATAGGTTGGGGGTTTGTAAATAGGGAAACAAAAATAAAGTTAGATTTATTTGAGGGTAAGTGGGTAAAAATATATTGCTATTATTTATACTATAGTGATTATCGATGGTTAGGATGACAGTCGATGATTGAGGTGATTTATTAGATGAATGGTTGAGGTGGTTGGCCCATTGATGGAGTTTGGCATGATTATTGAAGAGTAATAGTACTTGGATATTGGATAAGGGGTGGTGGGAAGTTGGATCTTTGAAATGATGGTTGGATCACTAGATTATTGTAAGAAGTGACCTATAAATAAAATTTGGATGTAAAGGCTCTTGAAGTTATGGATTTGTTTTCACCTCATGCTCCTCACTTATTATAGAAATGAAGGAGAGGTGAAACAAGATGTTAACAAGGGGTCAAAATTTATATCTAAATATAACTCACACATGTATTGGCTTGCATATAAATTAGATGAGATAATTATTAAAAAGCAAGTCAGAGTGAAGGGTCAGTTGAGCTAGTTTAGATGGTAGAACCTAATCATCAATAGTTAGAGTGACCATCAAAAATTAAGGTGACTATTGATGGTCGAGACTAAAGGTGGATTTGGGTTAAAAAGGTTGGTTTAGTTAGTAGGTAAATCTAACTAGGGTTAGGTAGTTTTGGGGCTGAACAGTAAAGTTAGGACCCTAGGGGGTATTGAAGTGGTCCATTTGAGTTATGGCATTTAGAACTATTGTATACAAATTTTTGGTGCCTACATTTTGGCCCTTTTTATTATGCATTTTTTATCAGCAAGTTGTAAAACAAAAATGGATTTTAGGTTAAAGGTTTAATTACCCTGAGTATGGGAGGAGGTTTTCCCCCTGAAACTAGGAGTCAATGAGGTAAAAAAAAATTAGATGGAGGTTTGATAAGTGGTTAAGGTGATGACAAAAAGGTGATCATCAGAGGTTGGGCATTGTAGTGAAAAAATGCACACAAAGTACAACAAAAGTGTGATAGCCAAGATGATGCATTGACAAGGTTGCCATAGTTGGTAAAAATTAAGGTTAGTGCTATAAGGATAAGTGATAAGTGGTCCACATAACTACATTTAGGCATGGTGGTTGATAACACTTATAAATGCAAGTCTCTTAGGTAAGGTATGTGTTTTCATGGGTATCTAAGGTAGGAAGTGCTCTAAAGAAATAAAATGGGTTAGGTGAAGTCATGGGTATCTGAGGTAGGAATGCTCTTAAGAAGACATAAGTGGGTCTAGTGTGTGCAAGGTAACATAAGTTCAAAAAGAATTATTCAAAATGGAAAGTGTTGTCATTGAAGTCAAAAGCACTAGGTAGAAGTCATTGCAAAAGGTGAAATAAGTTGGGTTGAAATGGACCAATGGTAAGGTGACAAGGTGGTCAGTCAAGGTAGGTGGAGAAGGTAATATTCATGGGTGGCTGCTTGGTTTAGTGTGCCAAAAATGTGGTCAAAAAAGTTATTGGTTTGGTTTGGTGGGAAAATAATTCCCAAGATCTTAACCATCGATGGTTAGGACTCCTTGGGTCAACTATTGATAGTCACCTTGATTATTGATGGTCAGGTAAAAACCCTAAAAATGTGCAAAAAAAATCTCTAAATGAAGTCATTTGCTTGTTTTTATTGGTAATAGTGAGAGTTTGGAATTTTATGCAAGAGCTCTACTAACAGTGATTGCAAGTGATTGGTTGATTATTGAGTGGACTGACCATACCAACAAGGATGCAAGGTGGGTGTGGATGTGGATGAGGATGGGTAGTGGGTCCCTAGATTCCTCCTTCATGATGATCAAGGAATGAAGTAGGGGATGCATTCAAATTAGAAGTGTAGTTGTGTTTTGTTTTACATGGAAATTAGTAGTGTGGTTAATTGATGGTTGGGTGTAAACCTAGGTTTGGTTGGTTCTACCCTAGGGTTAGGGTTTTATTGTTTTTGGGTGAAATTTCTAGGTTGGTTTCTAAATTGGGAGGGGTAGGTTACTTAGGGTAGGTTAAGGGATGGGTAGAGGTATACATTTTCAAGGATTTGGGTAGATTTGGGTGTGTTTATATGGGTAGGTTGGGGGTGTGTTCCATTGATGATCATGCATAGTGATCATCGATAGTCATATCGACCATCAATGGTCTAGGAACATTGGCAGAATGGTTATTTGACCATCGGCAGCCATAGTGACTGTCGGTGGTATCCTAAGGTGAAAGGAGTTTTGTGGAATGTTTTAAAGTTTTCAAGGCATATTAGATATGTTAATTTTATGGTTTCAAGTTGAAAATAATGTTTTAAATGAAATGTCAAGGTTTTGATAGGTAATAATGCCAAGTTATAGGTTTTGATGGATGGGTAAAAGGTAGTGTTGAAGTGAAAATGGGTAAGGTAGGGTAGGCTAAAAAGAATGTGAGATAGTTTATATAGGTAAAAAAATGTGGTAGTGAACTAAGTTTGTTTACTAATGAACCTTGTAGGCATGGGAGTAGATTTAGATGTAAGATCAAGTGATTCATATTTTTTTTGAGATTTATCAAGGGATGATCATAGTGGATTGGGCACACATGGAGGATGTCAATCTCAAAGTGATGCTACAAAATCAACACATGCCATGGGATGTGATGATGATCATGGCCCTTATCAAGAGATGGGATCCATCCATGAACACCTTCCTTCTATCAATTGGTGAGATGACTATCTTACAAGAGGATGTGCATAGGATCACTCAGCTACTCATAATGGGTGATCTAATATATCAAATTGAGTGGGAGAAGAGAGATGAGATCTTAGAGATTTTATATGGAGATGACCATGAACTTGTTAGATGGCACGTTGGAAAATTTATCTGCACTCTACTCTATCAGAGGGTGAGGAGAAAGAGGAGACTACTGGCGATGATGATGATCATAGTATCCTACTTTGTTCTTCCAAATTCAAGTAGTGGTAGGTTTCCTTATCTATTATTAGGGGTTCTAGTTGAGATTTTTCTAGGTTGCATTGTGTTCATATGGGTTCTTATGCTACTAGTCTAGGTATATAGGGAGCTATGGGGTTTTAGATCTTACAAGAGATATGACATCAACATCATGTTCATGTTACACTATTGGGCATATGAACACATCCAAGTTCTATGGCTGATGGGGCTGCCATGGGAGGGTTATGCCCAAATAGACCCTATAGTTAGATTTATGAGATGGAGAGATGATTTTGTTCTATCAAGAATGGGTGGAGGGGTACATGACATTAATTGGTTTAGAGGTGTACTAGAGGTGTTAGATTTTGGCAATGTGATATAGAAGCCATACGTTAGGTTTCTAGAGTGGGATGGATAGAAGAGACACACATTATCTTAATAGAGTTACAAGTGGATCTTTGGTAGTTAGAATGGGGAGGTAGAGCTCATCCCATTTCAAAGGGTGTGGAGGTAGTTTGGTTTGGTATAAGGGATTCTAGGTTCATTTCCTAGATGAAGATAAGAGGATGTAAAGATTCTACTACTTGATCCATAACCAATTTAGACTTTGCTTTATTATGAGGAGTTGCTAGCTAGGGCCAAGATTGATGATGTAGGCTTTGTAGATGGTTACCTTATATGGTATTAAGCACTATATATGGTAATGGATTTTGGTGATGATGATGGTGGTAGGTAGCCTATGGATGTTGACCTAGCTAAGAGAGGTCAGTAGGTATA
The DNA here is from genome assembly GCA_037957365.1 of Torreya grandis. Classification (NCBI taxonomy): domain Eukaryota; kingdom Viridiplantae; phylum Streptophyta; class Pinopsida; order Cupressales; family Taxaceae; genus Torreya; species Torreya grandis. The sequence goes on along the minus strand of JARHVA010000540.1, from coordinate 1,054,460 downwards.
GGTACAAGGGGTTACCCTAGGTGCATAGGAAGGAGCAGTGCTAGCCACAACATAGGCTCAGGTGTTAGCTTTATAAGGTTAGTTGGTAGTAACATAGGGTTAAGTGGTTATAGTTATGAGTGAGAGGGATCAATATAGAGATTCACTAGCTTTGGTTACCTAGGAGAGAGACTCCCTAAGATAGACTAGAGGAGGAGCCAAAACATCTACAAGACCATCGAGTACTATCCCTATGGCATATTATCTAACCACAGTGGAGGTGTTATGCTACTACAAGGCCATAGTCTTGAGATGTTGTCTCAATGAGCCTCAGTGTGGTTAATATAGAGCTAGTTTGGTAGCTAGTGCTAGCATGGTGACACTAGGTTAGTGGGCTACTTCCATTGGTGGATAGGCAGGGACCTCAGGGGGATAAGCACTAGGAGGTAGTGGTTATCTAAGAGACAATGGTACCCTAGGGACATAGTCATGACATTGTCATGAGATATTATATTATATTATATAACATTTTGATACCAACCTATGAGCTAATGTGGTGAGATGTACATTTTGAGAGAGAGACATGTATATTAATATATACATTATGATGCTATTGATGATAGACTTACAATTTATAGATATTATCTTTGTTTATTGCTCATCGTTCATGATTTGTTTTAATGTTTGTGATGTGATGCTCATATTGATGATGTTATATTGATTATGCTTATGGTATAGATATGGATACTAAGGTAGAATCACCTAGCTAAGCATGTGATGAGATTCATTTTGTTTTATGTTCATGATGATGCTATGACATGCTAAATTTTAATGAGTATATGTTTCCTTATTTAGATTTAGACATGTGGTGAAAATGGTTTTATTTCTTAATTATAGATGGATGGTATGATGTTAATATGATGTTGATGGTTATGTTTATATACATGGTTTATGCTAATGATGTCTATTTTGACTCATGATATACGTTGATATGATATGATACGATTATGGTTATGGTCAATGTGCTTAAGGTAAAACACATAAAGTAAGTTGAGAATCAACATTGGATGTGAAAAAGAGAATATAATCAAGAGATAAGATGGCTAAAGGAATATATATATATATATATATATATATATATATATATATATATATATATATATATATATATATATATATATATATATATATATATATATAAACCAATTATGATAGGATAAAAATAGGGCATGATGCTTCTCAAATACTAAAGCTAAGAAAAGTTTCTTGATATAGGTGTATCAAGTCTCATAATCTACAAGCACATGGATAATGTAGTAGATGGCTTTCTCTTTGTGTTGTTCATCCTGATGAATAAGCATTAACCTTAGGGAGTGGTTGGTGATAAAGATATAAAGGTAAAAAGGTTGGTCATCCTTGGGAGGGGTAATAACAGGTGGAGACAAAAGGTAATTTTTGAGTGAATCAAAGGCCTTTTGATAGTATTTATTCCACTTTAAAGAGACATCCTTCTTCAAAAGGTGATCGAAGGGTTGGCATCAGTCCAAGAGATGGGAGATAAAGCAATGAATGGATTGGAGCTTTCCCTACAAACTATGAAGTTACTTGAGGTTGATTGGAGGAAGCATGTCAAGGATTACTTTAATTTTGGTAGGATCAAATTTGATTACCCAAAGGGAAATGATAAAGTGAAGGAGTTTTTCTATTAAGACCCCAAAAATGCACTTCTTGGGGTTAAGGTGGACATGGTAATGGATGAGGCACTCAAAGATAATCTTGAGAATGGCCAAATGATCCTTACAATATTTGGATTTCCCAAGAAGGTCATCCACATAGTCCTTAACAATTTTGTGGATAAGGTCATGGAAGATGTAGGTCATGGCATGTTGGTAGGTTAATCTAATGTTATTTAGTCTAAAAGGCATAACCCTATAGTAGAAGGTTCTCCATGGGGTGGTAAAGTTAATTTTATGCTGATATTTAGGGGCAATTAGGATCTAATTATAACCCAAGAATCTATCCATGAGAGATAACATCTCATGGCTAGCTGTGAAATCAACTAGTTGGTCATTGCTTGGTAGAGGGAAGTCATATTTTAGGAAAGTGAGGTTGAGGTCATGAAAGTATACACAGATGTGTAATCCCCCTATGGATTTGTTGATAGGTATGACATTTGAGACCTATTTGGGGTAATCAATGGGTTGAATGAAATTGATAGTAGAAGATGTTGAAGCTCTTCTTTGATGAGAAGGGCTATGCAAGGGTGCATTCATCAAAGTTTCTACTTGATGGGTTTGACAGCATGGTTGGTAACTATGTTATGGGTAGCTATGGAGGGGTCAATTCCTGGCATGTCACTGTAAGGCCAAGAAAATGCTATGCTATGTCTTAGAGGAAAGATGAGAAGTCCCAAAGTTCTTTAGGATTCAGTGATTAGCCAATTTTGACAATATGGAGGTTATCTAGAGTGCCCAAGCTGATATCTATGGTGGATTTGTTCAACATGGTCAAAGTCTTAGGAGGAAGATATTTATGGATGGAATAATATAGTGCACCAAGATAGGTGAGAATGGAATCATCATCTTGACACTGAACAATATTAATGGTAGGAGAGTCATACCCTATCATCTCAGGATGGATCAGTGGGATGGTTATGGTTGCCCCTTCCTTTTGATAAGTCAAGGGTTTGAGGCTGATCATGTTGATGAAAAAAAATATGTGGGATGATTTCCTCATCCTCACACTCAAGTGGAGAAGAGGTTGGTGAGGACAAGATGTCTTCCTCAATGTTGGTGATGGTAGGTGGTTTGGTTTTCTTATGATTGGGAAGAATGAAACCAAGGTTGTGTTTCTCATGAGGTTTTCTGGTCTCAATTTAAATAAAATTTTGTGGGCCATGCTCATATCACCCAAGACCAAATCCTTTCTAGGCACACCTATGGAGGTGTGTCTTGGCAAAGTCCAAGTTATCTAGATATGAGAAGCTAGAGGTGAATGGTCGAGGCATAAAGGAGGTGACATAAACATGAAGTGGTTTGTCAAATCCCCCATAGATGAAATGGGTTAGATAGTTTGAATGTCTAAAGGGAATAATGGATTTGATGTTGGGGTCATACCTAGGTTGGTGGTCAATTTTCCCATACTATTATAGAGTAGGGAAAGCATCAAGGGTTAGGAGGCAATATTCCCCAAGTGAAATACATTGGAATGTGGACTCCAAGTGGTTAGTGGTGGGGATTTGATTTGAAGGGATTGATGAGATATTAAATGCCTCATTGGTAGAAGAATATATGGATTCATTCTTTATGGTTGAGGGATTATCTTTAGCTAATGAGGGTGTGCTAGATGGAGGTAGGAGGACATTGTTAGGTCTATAAATCATGTTTCATGATAAAAAGGGACTTGGGTTAGCTTTTATAGTGATAACCTAACCTTCATTCTCAAATTTTATGCAATGATGAAGGGTAGAGAGTACACAACCTATGGAGTATATCTAAAGTTATCCTAGTAAAATGTTATACTGGAATTCACCTTCTATTACATAGAATAATTTGGGGAGTGTGTGAGGTTCTAAACTAATATGAAAGACAATAGTTCCCAAAGTCATGGCCATGGTGTCATTGAAGGATCAAAGAATGACTAAGGTTTTGGAAATGACATTATTTGTTAGGATGACTAAGGTTTTGGAAATGACATTATTTGTTAGATTGTGTTGATCATAGGCATGAGAGGAGATGATATTAATACTAGATCCCCCATCAATCATAACCCATTTGATGTGGGGTTGGTTGATGTAGGTAGTGATGAAAGGAGGGGGATCTAAGTCATCAAGGTGGATAGAAGGTATTTATGAATCCTTGAAGGTGACACTGTTGAAAGTTTAGAGAGAACTAATAAAGGATGCCAGATGTTGAGGGTCTTCAACTTAGACCTTTATTGATTTAAATTCCTCTATCATTTCTTGGTGATGATGAGGTGAGGTATAAATTAACTCAAGGCTCATCTTTGCTAGGGTTTGGTGAATTGTTTTGAGCACCACTCTTTTGATTGATTCAAAGGGGTTGGATTGAGAGGTACCCAAGATAGATACCTTAGGTTTGGATAAAGGTCGAGGTGTATGACTTTGATTTGGTTGAGAGGTGGAAGATGGGTATGTATATGGGATGGACACCTTAGCCTTCCCCTTATCTTTTTATTGTGATCTTGTGACCACATAAATAATATAGATAGAAGGGAGAGTTGGGGTAGGAGATTGGTTTAGTTCTTTGTCACTCTAAGGTGAGAGTGGGGGAGTATGTAAGTGTTAGATATTCATTGTAGTTTGTTGGACTGATAACAAGATCATGGGAGGTTCATATATTAATAGATCATCCTCATTATAGAGACAATGGATTATGGTTTGGAGAGATTTGAAATTATCCATGTCATGCCCAGGTGTCTTATGATAGGAGCATACTTAGAGGTCATTATACTAGATGAGTTTTGGACCAAGAGGGTTAAATGGTTTGATAGGAGGTAGGGTCAAGCAAGAGGTTTATTGTAACCTTTGTAAAATAATTGAGTAAGACTCAAATAAAGGTGGAGAGGGTTTAGAGGTTTTGGCCTTGGTTGGTAAGATAGAAGTATTTTTGGAAATAGGTTTGGTTATAGAAGGTTTAGGTAGGGTAGTTTTATTAGTTGATGGTTTTGGTTTTTTTAAGGAAGTTGATAAGTTAGAGGAAGAAGGTTTTAGGGTAGGTAGGTTGGTTATGGATGGCTCAATGAATATGGGTGTGTCAAAAAGCAAGTGTGTTGGTGTAACTAATAATGGTGGTTAGGTTTTGATTGAGACAGTGGGCTTCCCAATCTAAGTGAAGGGATGAGGCCCCAAAATAGAGGGTAAGGTTGAGGGATGTATAAATTTGGCCCTTTGGCCTTTTAATGGCTTTGTTTCATTGGTTGATTTGGTTTGGTGCTTGGTTGGTGGGTTTGGTGAGGTTATCTCAAGTTTCAAGTATGGGTGATTAAGGCTTGACATAGGGAAGATGCCAAGGGTTTTGGTTAGAGAGGATGATTTGGTTGTATTGAATGGTTGAGAAATGTTTGGGTTGGTAAAGTTTTTTATTAGTTTGGTTGATATGATAGTGGTTTGGACAATAAAAGTGGTGGGTTGGTTTTCCAAAGGTGTGGTTGGAGGTTCCTATTTGGTGATGTAAGGGAGCCCAAATTATTTCCAACATATAGCTTGATCCATGTTAGGTTTGGAGACAAACTCCAATCTCTAAACTAGTCTAGAAAATGGTTTATAATATGGTCTTGTTCCCTGAGAAGTGGTATTGAAAGATAAACCCATAGGTTGAGAAAGATAAATGGTGACCCCATCCTTTTCCTCAATCTAAGGATGTAAGGTTTGGATGGGTAGTTATTTTATAAGATGTGTAGACATAGTGGTTTCTTATTTGGGAATGATCTTCAAAGGGGAAGTGAATTTTTTGGTAGTTGAGGGAGAAAGTGAAGAGGGTATGTCAATTAAAGGAGGGGTTGATGACTCTAATAACTCAATAAGTGAGGGAGAGGAAAAGGTTACTTCTGTAGATACCTAAATCTAGTGATTGATAACCTCCAATTAGGCCTTTGGCCAATCTCTACTTAAAATACACAATTTGGCCTAAAACTACTCAAACATGATAAATGATGTGAAACTGACATATTCAAGTGCTGATTTTGGCTAGGGTATCCCTAAATGAGGTAGTGCAATTTATGGACCAACTAAATTTGATTAGATCATTTCGAGTCAAAAAGCAAATTTTGCACATAGGTGCTCTAGATTGCTCTTTCCTATCAAATCTCTTGCATGAGACACATGCTTTTGTTATTTTCTATTGGGAACATCTTAAGTGGGAATACAGTTCCAATGCATCTAACATTGCCTTCCAATTCTAATCTAATCAAATTTTGGACCAATAACAAGGCATTTTGATCAATTTGAGTAATTTGTGCACAAAGTGCTTAAACATGTTTAAGAGATAATTAACCTAAATAAAGGCATAATTAATAATTCCATGGAAACTTGTTGAAAACTTATTTTTGGAAATGAATATAGAATATCTACATCATCAGGTGACCTCATTTCTTGGGAAGACATCCCTAGGCCATAAATGCCACAAATATCAAGATTCATGCCTCCCATACCTCATCAAAGCCCTCCATGCCTCTTAATTTCTCCTCTATCCCAAATATTGATGATCCTATTTATCAATTTTAATTTCATAATTGGATTAATCCTTAGCCACACATCTCAATCCTGAGATGGAGAGTTCAGGTTGATTCTAGCCATTTGAAAAAATCTATAAATAGAGAGGCCATGAACATCATTTCTAAGCTATTTTAGTGCAAAGTTATTATGCTCAAATATCTTCAAGAAGCTATTTAAAATAGTGTTACTATGTCAAATTCATTCCAAGACAATCCAAGCCAAGCCACAAGGCAAAGGTTCCAAGGAGAGATGGAGGTAGACAAGCTTCCATTGCCAAGCACTTCATGAGCACAAGCTAAGAAAGCCACTATAACAAGTATTTTGGAGCATCCAAGGAAGGTAAAAGAGGGTTTCTTTTGCATTTTAGTTGTGTGTTTTATTCATGTTTTTTAACTAATCTCTCCCTAGTGTCTAATCCTAGAGATGTTATGCTAGTTAGTGTGTTTCTTTCATTTTATTTTCATTTTGAAACTAACACCATACTAACCATCCTCTCTTGAGTCAAATTCATAATTCACATATGGCATGCCCAGTGGGACTAGATGCATACCACACATGAAGAAGATCATTTTATATCTTTAAAATATTCATTTGTACCATTAAAACTCTTGCAAATTGATTTTCTAACTTTATTTTTCCATTTTGTTTTCCACAGCTTTACAAAGTAACTGAAATTGACTTATAAGCCCAACATCAGTTGGATAGCTTAACTGACATTTGTTAATAAAATTGACATCAATTGGATACCTATTATCATTCACATTGGTATAACCAATGTTGGTTATATAACTGTCATCGGTTAGAAAATGTAATCATTGTCTGTTATTTAACTGACTTTGATCACTTTATTTTTTTTAAAAGTTTTCTTAAAAGTTCATTATTTCAAACCTAAAAGAGCTTCAAGGCTAAGGAACATGCTAATGTTTTTATTGCATGACCAAGATTGACATTTGCTAAAAACATGTTTAGATCACCTTTTGCATGCTTAAAAATCAATTAGGAACCTTGATTTGGCGTTTAACAAAATTTTTAGATGTTTATGATAAATGTTTTCAAAGTTTACAACTAAGACCAAGGGGTCAAATGAACACCACCTCATTTTCCATTTGGGCTTAAAAATGAACTCACCTTTTCAAAGATTTTTGTATTTACTTAGTTGTTTAGATTAAATTTTTGTTTGGCAAAAAGAGGGATGTTGCATGTATGCTCTTCCATTTCCCCCCTTTAGGGAACCCTTGGAATCAAAAGTGTCATTCCTATTGCAAGTAGCCTATTCCAAGGATTAGAAAGAAATTCATTTAAATAACTCCCCAAAAACTCATCAAAGTTTGGATGACCTTGAAAATGACCCTACAGTCTTTCTACTTTCATGCTTTCTTCATTTTTATGTAAACTTTGCTTGTGAGGGGGACTTCATCACCTCCCACGAGTTCTTTAAGGAATATTTGACCCAGGGTTTCACCTCCTAACATTGACTTCATTTGGCTCCTAATTGGAGTTATACATAGGACGTAGTAGTACTTTGGACATTGCACTACACTAAGTAAGCCACAAGATGTAATGGTTGCAAAAAGGACTACACCTTTTTACAACAAGCCAAGTGATATAGACCCAAAATCCATGCTTTTTTTTGCATTTTTTAGCATGAAAGTCATTGTCCAATTGATTCCCCTAAAATGTTTGGAAATTTGTTAGATCTTAGAGAAATCCCCACTTACCATAGAAGTATTGTTGGTGCAAGGTGCACCTCAAGTTCCATGTCATAGTACTATCATTTGAGATAAGGGAGGTGTAAAAAACCTACTATATAATGTGCATTTACTTTTGAATGAGCACTTAAAATCTTCTCAAATAATGTATATTGATGGATTCCAATAATAACAAGCAACCTTGTCAATTTAGGATCTAAGAGTGATTAATTAGTTATTCTTGTTCTAGATTAAATTCTTATTTGAAGTAAAAACTTGGTGTAAACAAACAATTCAAACCAAGCACATAGTCTTAATTTTTCTTTGAATAAAGAGGCATTATCATCAAAAGCTTGGGAGTCATATCATCCACTTTGGCACAGTTATGCTACCCAATTGAGTCTAGACCTTACCAAAGTTGTTTAAGTCCTTCAATTATAGTCTAAATTCAAATTTTCACCTTTATAAGTTCATAGGGTGATGTGTTAAGTGGCTTCACCATTTTCACTAAACTTGAGGGAACTTAGGTTCAATTTCCAATTTGGGTTGAAGGCCATTTTAGACTCAAGATCATTATCACCACTTGATAGACATAACCCATTTTGTGCTAAACACTTACACTTTGAGTCTATGTACCATAAAATTTTGAGTCAAGAAAAGTAGTGTTATGATATCAAAATTGTGATAAATTATCTTTGATTCAAAGAGTTTTTGAAATAAATTCTTTTGTCATACCTTTTGGGTAGTATAACATCATTATGCTATCCAAAACATTTCAAATATATTTCATAGACCCTCTTGCATAGAATTCAAATTTGTTCATACATTTTTAGACCAATCCGAGTGTAATTTTGTAATCCTTTGTCTAAATCATAGTTATACTATTCACTTTTGTCTAGCTTATTTGTCAAAAGAACCAAGTTTTATACCATTATTTATGAGAAAATAAACTATCTCTAAAAGTGCCTTTTGTTTCATACCTTATACCTAGTTGATCAAGTTCATGACAAAGAATCAAATGCTTAGTGTTTGTTATAAGTGTTTCAAATCCATTAGATTAAAATTTTCATTTATTTCAAAGTCTAGTTGTTGATGCCATTTGGCCAATATTCCTAGCACATGCCTTGTTTGAGCCTATATTTTGATGCCACATTTGGCCAAAAGGCCTAGCAACTTTTAAATTCCTATATTAGACTGATTTGAAACACTTCAACCTTAGAGTTTGGCATTTTGATTTTTGGTCCATTTACTTACTTATCTTTGTGTGAACAGTGAAACATTAGATACTTCACACTAGCTTATTGTTGGGGGATCAATCCAACAATAGATTACAATTGTGACAGCAATAAACACGGAATTAAACCAGATTGACAAGTAATTAGAATGATAATAGTAAGAACAAGAGATACAAGAAAACACCCTGAAAACTTGTATTAACAAACTCTTTACAAAAGGAATACAATTGAAGAAAGCTTCTTTCTTCCACACCTCTCCTAGATGTATAGATCTCCCAATAGATCTCTATTCCTTAAGAGCTCTCTCTCTCAAGAACAATCAACTCCAACAAGCCTGGATTGATTCAATTCTGTACTGTTCTTCTCACATAATGAATTACAATAATTCACTCTCTACAACAAAATAACTACTACAAAGCTAAGAAGATCTAATTCTACATACAGAATTAGGAGACTTGAGCATGTACACCCAACAAACAGTTAAGCCACTTGAACAAGGGCTCTAAAAATAGTAATGCCAATAATAGAGACGCGACCTTGAGTCTACAACTCAAACTTATCATGCAAACATTTGCTTCTGTCCACGGAAATAGCTTTCTGGACACGCAGGTAACTGACATCAGTTCCTGCTGCTTGTCTGTGACCGTCGTCGGTCGACCTTCTGCCGACATCGGCGTCTCTACAACTACCTGTGATTGATGTCGGTCGCTCCTGACTGACACCGGTGTCTGTGTAGACTCAAACCTGATAATGAATGTTCCTTGGTGAAGTTTTTAGCTCCACACCCTAACAATCTCCCACTTGGAGATAAACAGCTGCACCAGTACCTGTACAGCAACATCTTCTAGCTCCTCCATCTTCAACTCAATCATAAAGACCAACAGAAGTTGAATGAAGATTCAACTTCTCCTTTGTAACTGGCTTGGTTAACATATCAGCAAGATTCCTATCTGTATGGATCTTCTCCAGCTTCAACTCACCATCTTCCAATACCTGTCGTATGAAGTGATACCTTAGCTATATGTGCTTTGTTCTTGAATGAAAGGCTGAGTTCTTAGCCAAATGGATTGCACTCTGATTGTCACTATACAATCTGTAACTCTCATGCTCCCTACCAAGCTCATCCATGAACCGTGTCATCCATATCATTTCCTTGCTAGCTTATGTGGCTGCAATATACTCTGCTTCTGTAGTTGACAAGGCAACAACCTTCTGCAACTTAGATATCCAACTAACCGCCATTCCACCTACAGTGAAAACATAACCTGTAGTGCTCCTCCTGCCATCCAAATCACCTGCCATATCTGAATCTACATAACCATGTAGAGAAGTATCTGAACCTCCATAGCACAAGTGCCTACTGTTGGTTCCTCTTAGATATCTAAGGATCCACTGAACTGCTTTCCAATGTTCCTTACCTGGATTGGCCATATACTTACTTACAACTCCCACTGCTTGGGCAATATCTAGTCTAGTACACACCATTGCATACATCAAACTCCCTACTGTGGAAAAATATGGAACCTTACTCATGTACTCTACCTCTTCATATGAATTAGGACATTGTTCTTTACTCAACTTAAAATGTCCAGCCAAAGGTGTGCTTACCGATTTAACATCCTGCATATTGAACCATTTCAACACCTTGTCCACATAATCTTCTTGAGACAGTATCAACCTGTGATTTTTCTTGTCTCTCTTAATGCTCATGCCAAGGATTTTCTTTTCTGCTCCCAAATCCTTCATAGCAAACGTTTGAGCTAATTTCACCTTAAGCTCTGAGATATCCTGCATGTGAGACCCTGTAACCAGCATGTCATCTACATACAACAATAAAATAATATATCTACCGTTATCAAATCTCTTGAAATACACACAATGGTCTGATTGACACCTACTGTAGCCATGCTCAGTCATAAACCTGTCAAATTTTAAGTACCATTGCCTAGGAGCTTGCTTGAGGCCATACAAGCTTTTCTTCAACCTGCACACAAACTTCTCCTTACCCTTGACCTTGAATCCTTCTAGCTGTTCCATATATATTTCCTCATCCAAATCTCCATGAAGAAATGTTGTCTTAACATCTAGCTACTCAAGATGTAAATCCTCAAAAGCAACTAAAGATAATACAACCCTTATTGAAGTCATTTTAACAACAGGAGAAAAAATCTCACCAAAGTCAATACCTGGCTTTTGTGCAAATCCTTTTACCAATAATCTGGCCTTGTATCTCATCTATCCATTCTCATCTTCCTTCAACCTGTAGGTCCATCTGTTCTTAAGTGTTCTCTTACCAGCTGGCAATTCAACCAAATCCCATGTTTAGTTTTCTCTTAAGGACTCCAACTCGTCAACCATGCCACACTCCTAATCACTCTTGGACTCCCCCTGTATTGCTTCTTCAAAACTCTCTGGTTCTCCACCATCAGTTAGCAATAAATAAAATAAAGAAGGAGAATATCTAATTGGAGGCTTACTCACCCTTTCTGACCTCCTCATGGGTGTCTGAGACTCGTCCACAACACGCTGTCAACCCAAATTCTCTGACAGTGACCAACCTCGGTCACCTGCAGACCTGTTACTGGCCGACGTCAGTTCTACTTGACCGACCTCGGTACCTGTACGGCTGATGTCAGTCTCTGTATGGCCGATGTCAGTTTCTATCCTGCCAATGCCGGTTCCTGACCTATCGACGTCGGTCTTTGTGTTTTCTTATAAGTGATTATTTCCTTTTCCCACGAGCTCATCTTGGACTTTTACCTCATCCAATTCACCATTGCTCTGCTCAGACTGATTCAACTTCCTTAGCTGATCACAATACATCACTCTTTCATTGAAAACAACATCATGGCTCCTGATTACCTTGTTAGTTTCTAGATTCCACAATCTGTAACCAAAATCATCTGAGCCATAGCCAATAAACATGCATCTCATAGACCTAGCATCAAGCTTCTTTCTATTTTTCTTATCTATATGCACAAAGGCTTCACAACCAAAAACTTTGAGATATGAGAGATCAACCTTCTTACCTGTCCATGCCTCTTCTGGAATACCACCATCCAGAGCTGTAGAGGGTCCTCTATTAATCAGGTACACTGCAGTGTCAACAGCTTGTGCCCAAAACTGTAAGGGCAAACTGACATGCAATCTCATACATCTTGCACGCTCCATTATTGTCCTGTTCATTCTTTCAGCAATTCCATTCTGCTAAGGTATCTTTGGAACCGTCCTTTGCCTACGGATTCCATGCATGTAACAATAATCTCTGAACTTATGACTACAGAACTCACTGCCATTGTCTGATCTCAGGCACTTTAATCTTTTACCTATTTTATTCTCAACCATAGCTTTCCAAACTTTAAAAGTATCAAATACATCAGATTTCTTTCTAATACAATAGATCCATACCTTTCTTGTGGCATCATCTATGAAAGATACATAGTACTGTGATCCTCCAATGGAAGCAACCTGAGCCGGTCCCCACACGTCTGTGTGAACAAGCTCCAACTTGTGCCTCTTCTTAGTAGACCCAATTTTAAGAAAACTAACCCTTTTCTATTTTCCAAATACACAGTGCTCACAAAACTCTAGATCTATGCCTTTTAAATCTGAAAGCATACCTTTAGACTTAAGAATTGACATCCCCTGCTCACTCATGTGGCCAAGCCTTGAGTGCCATAATTTAGCGTCCACATCTGAAGTAGATAATACAGAAGGAGATTTGTTAGTAACACAATTACACAAATAGAGAGTACCTTCTCTCTTACCTCTGGCCATAATAAGTGCACCCTTGGTCACTTTCCAAGATTCTGCTGTGAGAGTTACTATACAACCCTCATCCCCTAACTTTCCTATAGAAATCAAATTCCTCCTCAAGCTAGGAACATGCATCACATCTCTCAACACCCATGTGTTGTTATTCTGCATCTTCAGCTGCACTTTACCTTTGCCAATTATTTTACAGGGCTCATCATCCCCTAGATACACTATTCCAAAATCTCCATGGATATAGTCACTGAAATATTCCCTGTTAGGAGTAGCATGAAAAGATGCACCAGAATCTAATACCCAAGATTCTATATTATTATGTAGAGAGAAAATTAAAGCATCCTGTGCAATACCTGCAATCTTGGCTTCTTCCTTTCCTTCGTGCTGGTTGTCCTCCTTAGGCTTTGACCAACAATCTCTGCTTATGTGCCCCATCTTTCCACAATTCTAGCATTGTGGCCTTCTACCATTTCTGGATTTAGATCTGCCTTTCCCCTTTGACTTGGATCTTGATCTGCCTTTCTTGCTCTTCTCTTTCTGCCTTCCCCTGCTCTCAAAACTTAAAGCGTTCCCAGATGTCTCTTCTGTGCTTTTCTTGCGTATTTCCTCATTCAAGATAACACTAACAACATCCTCTACTTTCAAAATATTTGATGCAGACGCAATATTACTTACTGCCATTACTAAGCCATGCCAGCTTTCAGGCAAAGAACATAATATCAAAAGAGCTTTTATCTCATTATCAAACACTATATTCACTGAACTTAATTGATTCACAATACCATTGAAATCATTCAGATGAGTAGAAACAGATCCACCTTCATTCATATGCAAATTAAATAACTGCTTCATAAGATATACCTTATTGAAAGCTGAGGGTTTTTCATACAAATTTGCTAACGTAGTCATCAACTCTACCATAGACTTTGCCTGTGATAAATTGGATATCACAGTGGATGCTAGACTCAGTCTTATAGAACCCAGAGCCTTTCTGTCAAGAACTTCCCATTCTTCATCCTCCATGTCTTTGGGCTTCTTTGCAATACCTCCTAACGGTAAGTAGAGATCTTTCTGATACAACTAGTCCTCTATCTGCATTCTCCAGTGTTGGTAATTTTTTCCATTGAACTTTTCCATTCTCAATTTACTTTCATCTGCCATTGCTTCTCCCACTCAAACAGAAATCCCTGCAGAAACTCCTGTGAGAACCTGTAATCAATACACACTACACAGATCTGAACCACTTATTAGTGAACCTGAACTTTGATACCAATTATCAAGCTCTCAACCTGTAACCAAGGCTCTGATACCACTTGTTGGGGGATCTATCCAACAATAGATTACAATTGTGACAACAATAAACATGGAATTAAACCAGATTGACAAGTAATTAGAATGATAATAGTAAGAACAAGAGATACAAGAAAACACCCTGAAAACTTGTATTAACAAACTCTTTACAAAAGGAATACAATTGAAGAAAGCTTCTTTCTTCCACACCTCTCCTAGATGTATAGATCTCTCAATAGATCTCTATTCCTCAAGAGCTCTCTCTCTCAAGAACAATCAACTCCAACAAGCCTGGATTGATTCAATTCTGTACTGTTCTTCTCACACAATGAATTACAATAATTCACTCTCTACAACAAAGTAACTACTACAAAGCTAAGAAGATCTAATTCTACATATAGAATTAGGAGACTTGAGCATGTACACCCAACAAGCAGTTAAGCCACTTGAACAAGGGCTCTAAAAATAGTAATGCCAATAATAGAGACGCGAGCTTGAGTCTACAACTCAAACTTATCATGCAAACACTCGCTTCTGTCCATGGAAATAGCTTTCTGGACACACAGGTAACCGACGTCAGTTCCTACTGCTTGTCTGTGACCGTCGACCTTCTGCCGATGTCAGCGTCTCTACAACTGCCTGTGACCGACATCGGTCACTCCTGACCGACGCCGGTGTCTGTGTAGACCCAAACCTGATAATGAATGCTCCTTGGTGAAGTTTTTAGCTCCACACCCTAACACTTATTTCCTCACAAATATTTTCATAAACCTTTTTGATTCTTTTGATGAATCTAAACCAAGTTGGAACATCATCTATTTTAGACATTATCTTTTTAGAGTTTTAAAAAATCTTTGAAATTTTTTCACAAATCATTGACTATGGATCCCAACATGTATTCCTACACTCATAGTGGACTCATGTACAATCCAGGGATTAGTAATGTAGTTCTATAGGAAGAAATGGTGCAAGACCCTTATGAAAATAATATTCCTTATGAGATGGATTCTTATCCCTTTTATAATACTCAATTAGGGGCACAAAGTCAAAATCCATTGGCTAACTATCTAGTTAACATACCACCTTATTCAGAACAAGACCAATAACAAACCATACAATACCTAGCTGTAATACCCATAATGGATAAGCAAGTTTTTCAACAGTCATATTCTACTAATATGGCTTCCATGTATGATCCATTTTTGTTTGAGTGACATTTTTTAGAGAATAACGATTTAATTTTAGTTAGAGATATAGAGGTAGGGGCCAAGTTTCTAGTAGACTTCCCTCATGAAAATTTACCAAGTCTAGTAAGAGTGCCTCACAATATCATTTATGATCAACATGATTCTTCTAAAAATCCTATGGCTCTAGTCCAAATAATGTATCAAGACCCTAATATATCTAATCATGGCAAAAACATCATGGAAGATCACTTTAACTAAATGAAAATAACATATCAAACCTACCTAAATATAACACATAATTTAAATCAGATGAACATGGTGAGTAAGCCTCTTATTTGCCTAGTTCCTTCAATAGGTGTGTTGATAGAGTTAACTGGACTAGAGAATTTGAGTTTCGACCCATTCATACAAATCATTTCAATAGATAACTTGATACATATGCTCATTATTGAAGAAGTGTCTTCAACCTCTATATAGAATAGTGAGCTAAACATAGTGGATAATGTGCAAACAATGTCCAATCTCGATCAAAGTGGTACTAACACGTAAACAACTAGCCAAAAACATGTGCCTATAGCTAATCCCATGGGTAGATCATCATATTAGGGAATAGGATTTTATGTACCCAAACCTCAGTTGACTACTTACTCAAGTGTACAACCTATGGGATTAGGTAATCAAATAATGGCTAATGTCATGCCTCAATGACATAATGTAATGAACCCTACTCCTCATAAAAAAGTAATGAGTAGTATTCCACAATAGCAGACACAATCTAGTGTATCAATGCAATAGAGGACAAATACATTACCACTTCAATCAGGGGCAAAAAATGTTCCACCTCATTAAGTAATGATGAACATACCCTTCAGTCATAGATTAATATGCCAATTTAAAACCAATTAATGACTATTCAACAATGTGTAAATATTGATCAGTGATAGATGCTGAATCTACAACATGTTTTCAATTCTCCATAGGTATTCATGTAACAAGGAGGTCCCCATATTTCTCAAGTACCTACTAGACAACCATTGGTTCAAAATGTGCCATAAATTTAGAGACAGGGTCTTAGACCACAAATTCCAACTTAACATCAACGTTTGATTAGTCAGCAGCATATCCCTTTTCAACCACAAAAGGCACAGTATAGTTATATCCCTCCATCCCAACCACAAAACCCTCTAAGTCAAAACTTTATCACCAACCCAAACTAGAATATCACATAACCAATTCTGTAATTTCAAGTACATCTTAATCCACGTATACATAATCTTGGTCCATTCCCCAACCAAACCAATGTACCCCAACAGGGATCTCCATCATACCCTAGTTAAAGTGTCCCACTTGTGACCTCCCAACCATCTACCCAAATCAATATTCTCCCTCAAACCAATGTTCCTGCTAGTTTCCTATCCCAAGAATTACAATAGATGAAGGATGCAATTGCTACCATTTAAGATGGTTAATAGATTAAAAATTTCAAATTAGATGACATGTGTTCCTACCCATTCAACATGGATTATTTGAAGATACTATTTCCTCTAGCATACGAACCACCAAAATTTGATAAATACAAAGGGAAAGGTGACCCTAAGGCTCATTTAACCAAATTATTTATCGCATGTCAACCAGTGACATATAATGACATATACCTTTTGATTTTATTCCCAAAGAGCTTGGCTGGATAAGCCTTGGAGTGTTTTTTAAAGTTGCCCAAAAATTTAGTAACAAATTTTGATGATCTTTTTGATAAGTTTGTGCAACACTTTTCCTATAATCTTGAGCATGAGATTTCATTAGTGGACTTAATGCTAGTAAAGTAAAAAGATGGTGAGAGTTTTGAAATTTGTTTATAGTGATGAAGATCCCTTGTAAGTTATTTCACCCATAGTTTAGTAGATAAACAATTAGCCATTGTGTCTACTAGAAATTTGCATAGTGAGATAGATTATCATTTGGAACAACAATGTGCACATACTTTCAAAGAGATTATTGATAAAGGTTTGTTGATTGAGTAGACACTCATTAATAAAGGAGTCATCAAGTTTAATTTAACTAATCAAAATCAAGGTACCAATCATGGAAATGACCAACATTAATAGCTGATTCAAGCACAAGCATCACAACTATCATAAGCTAATAACCATGAAAGACCGAAGTAATTCAAATGTATTAAGAATGTTATGGGAAATGGAGTAACCAAATTTCATCATGTCCAAATGGTGTAAACATCATATACACAACCTTTTTAGCTTACTCCTACCTAAAAACCTCTCCAACCAATATTGCAAGCACAATAATGAAGACCTGCACAATAAATACAATAGTCATTACCAATACAAATCCCTCCTCCTAGTAGAACCATGCCTACACATCGTGTCTTTAGTGACCTAGGAGAACCTATTGAGTCTATATTTTTTAGGCTTTCTAACACTAATTTGATTAGTTGGCCTATACCAAAGCATTATCTATAAGGCATTCTTTATCTTGATTAGTACCATGAAAACAAATTTTGTGACTATCATCAGGTCAATGAGAATAATCTATGAAGATGTGTCCAAATCAAGCATATAATTGAGAATATGTTGGAGAATGGGGAGATAACATTGGGTAATGGTGCTTCCACTTCCAATTAAACTCTTGTAATTTATCAAAACCCCTTTCCCTAACATAACAATCAGTAGCAATAAAATGATCAATAATAATGACAATAATAGCCAGTGTAATAGCAAAATCAATAGTATCAAAATCAAAGGATGAACCAATAAAATCAACAAAATTTGTAGCATAACCCATAATGACAAAAAAATGGACAAATCAAGGTCAAAATGGTAACAACCAACAAACCTACCATGCAGTTGCACATGACTACAATAGGGTTGTAGATCATATTGCAGGGGGTAGTGTTATTACCATCTCCATTAATCCTAGACCAAGAAATAATCAGCCTAGACCATTACTAAACAAAAAAATTTAGCCAAATTACATGGATAATCCTTATTTGACCTACGAATGCATATAGGCAAACCAACAAACTAGGACTTCCCCTTTTGGACCTTATATCAACAACTCATCCTTGCCATGTGACCACATGTGATTACATTGGTAATTAAGACTTTTCCTATTTGGTCCCACACCATTCCCAACATTGTTTAGCAATAATGATCTAGTATTTAATCTTGATTGTGAAATCACAACTCAGAGGTCAAATATTACTATCCTAGGCCCACAACTATTTTTCCTATCATCCAACCAACCATTTAACCTATGAATAAACCATTCACTACTGACCAAGACAAAAAGTTTGATATTATGGAATAATTGCAAAAGACACCAGCACAAATTTTTATTTTAGATTTTATCTTAACATCAATAATCCACAAAAACATCTTGAATGATTTTTTGACCCAATCCACTATTGCTAGTGATATATCCCCTGATAAATTTCAAACTTTGGTTGGACACCTAGCTCCAGCCCAACAAGTCACATTCAACCAAAGCGATCTGTCCTACTTTGGCCCACTCCATAATAATCCATTATACATATACGTTTATATAATAGGGCATAAAGTGAAACATGTCCTTATAGATAATGGACCCAGCCTCAACATAGTGTCTCTAAAGCTCATCAAGCTTCTTGGGTACACAATGATAGATCTCTAGCCATAAATAATAACCATCAAAGCCTATGATAATCATGAAAGAGAATCAAAAGGCACCATTATTTTTCCAGTTATCATTGGGCCTTTGACCCATGATACACTTTTCCATGTGCTTGATCTTGAATTATCATACACTATGCTTCTAGGAAGGCCTTGGTTACATGAGATTCATGCAGTCCCATCAATGCTGCACCAATGTATCAAGTTTTCCCACTTAGGGATGGAAGTGAATATTCTAAGATATTTACACCCATATGAACATAGTAAGCATCTTAAGGCCAAATTTCAAAGCTATAATTATCAATATGACATGAATCCAAGTTCCAAGAAGGATAAAGGAAAGGCTATACTTATCGATACTTCACTAGATAATTGCATAGATCCTAATACCTTGGATTCCATTTCCTACATGTTTCCTCCTAAAGCTTCTAATCATTTCACCATTTCAGATAATGGATTGAGAGAGTATGTGACCCATGATACATTTCATATTTCCAATCTTCATCAAAATCCAAAAACCTTTGGGTGACCTAAAATCACCCCACATATGCATTGGTAATAAAAGAACAAAGATAAGGGACCTATCACATTTACACTAGCATCTGGCCTAGAATCTGACCCTCTTTAAGGGGATGAATCATGGTTATACAATGACAACCAAGCTAATTGTTATAAAATGAAAAAGTATCCTATTCCCAATACGATCATGGAGTGTCACAATTATGAAGGAAGAGGCCTCAGACCAAATCAACAAGGAACCATGAAGCCAAATTCCATGACTAATTATGAAAGACCTTATGGAATTGGATTTAAGCCACCTAGAGGTGACCCCACATATATTATTCAAAATCCATCACTAGTGACTAGTGAGGATTATATTGATAGTGAAATAGAGTCTGATCATAACCCCACATTTGATGACCTAGCTAAAACAAACCTATTTGATAATAATAATGTCATTTGTACCCTTACCCTAGCCATTCATCATAACCCTTTGCCATTATATTATCCCCAACTGATAGATTGGGACCAATAAGAATCTAGTCTACCAATTTATGAGTTCTAGAATGATGAGGCATTCTATGAATTTTTAGGCCTTAGAGACAATGTTATGTTGGGAGATCATAAATTAGGATTCTCAATCACATTAGATCCTGCAACCTATTTTGGAGAGTGAGTGAGCACCCTCAACCAAAAACAAATAAGTAAAACATTGAGGTCCTAAAGTGAAAAACTCTTTGAGGCACTTTTTGACTAGGGAAAAAGTAAAGATAAAGGCCATTCTAGTAGTGAAAACCTATTTTAGGCACCATTAGGTGGGGGTGTTCATTTTTCTTTGAATTTAGACTAGGAAACCACCAATGATGAACTTGCCTATGGATCTGAGTTCTACTTTGAGAAACAATAAGTATATGATCAAATTCTTCAAGAATTTATGACTATTTTTATCATATGGGTAGATCTCCCATTAGGGCACTCGGATTCATCATGCCTAGGAGAAGTTGAAGAGCAAGTTCTAACAGAGGACCCTAACATAATTCAACAGTTCAAGTCATTGCCTACTATCTTAGAAGATGGTTCAACCCTTCTAGTTAAAGATACAATAGAGGTAAATATTGAGACTCCAGACCTAAAATGGATAAAATTAGGCATGTCCCTCATCGAGGTGGAACATGACATCTTTACAGCTCTATTGAGAGAATTTGTAGATATTTTTACATGAGCCTATTCTGGCATGCCAGGTTTAGACCCCACCTTGGTTTTACACCACCTTGTGGTTAATCCTAATGCCAAATCGATAAACTAAAGTTATGTAAGATGCATCCTTGCATTGTTGTACTGGTAAAGAAAGAGTTGGAAAAACTCTTAGAAGCAGGATGTATTTGATCCATTGACTACTCAAAATGGATCTCTAATGTGGTACCTATTAGTAAAAATCCTAAAGGGATTAAAATTTGTACTAATTTTTGAGACATCAATAAATCTTATCTTAAAGATGATTTTCCCTTGCCTAATATCAACATGATCATCAACTCCATGGTAGTTTGTGAAATGCTTTCACTTATGGAGGGCTTTTCAAGATACAACTAGATTAGAATAACACTAGAAGACTAACATAAAACAATGTTCACCACTCCATGGGGAACATTTTGTTATTAGGTAATGCCATTTGGCCTTAAGAATGCTAGAGCTTCATATCAAACAACCATGACTATCATATTCCATGATATTGTTAAAGACTATGTTGTTGACATATTAGGAAAATCCAAAACTAGGGCCGACCATCCAACAGTGTTGCATAAGATATTTAGTGTATAAAGTTAGACTCAATCCAAAGAAATGTGTGTTCAGTGTAACTTAAGGAAAATTACTTGGCTTCATCATGTCTCATAGAGGCATTGAAGTTGATCTAACTAAAGTCTATTCTATAACTGAGATGTTGCCACCAAATAATTTAAAGCAAGTCCATAGTTTATAGGGTAAGATCTAGTCAATCTGACACTTCATCTCTTATTTACTAGACAAGTGCCATCCATCTACACATCTTTTGAAGAAGGGAGTTATATTTCACTAGGATGATCACTTCCAAATAGCATTTCAATAACTCAAAGTCTATCTTGTTAATCTACCTATTTTATTACCTCCTATGCTAGGAAAGTTATTCTTGTTATACCTATCAGATATCGACCCTATTTTGGGGGAACTCTTGGATTAACATGATGACAATGGAAAAGAGTATGTCGTATACTACCTAAGTTTTAACTTGGTTACATATCAACATAAATATGCACCTATTGAAAAAGCTTGCCTATCCATGGTCTTTGTAGCTCAAAAACTATGTCATTACATGTTGAATAATAAGACCATGGTCATTTCAAAAGTAGATCCACTCAAGTATCTAATATCTAAAACATATTTGTAAGGTAGAATGGCTAAATAGATAATGCTTCTTATTAAGTTTGACATAGAGTATGTCACTCATAAGGCAATCAAGGGACAAGTTCTTACAGATCAACTTGCTGAAGCACCTCTCATAGACACATAACCACTCACATTTCAATTTCTTAATGAATCCATAATGACCATCATTGACACACCCCTTGAGGAGTAGCCCTAGAATCTATATTTTGATGGTTCATTTATTGCACATAGATTAGGGTAGGCCTATTGTTTATTACACCATAGGGGGATCTAATCCCTAAATTATTCAAAATCAGATTTCCTTATACAAACAACATGGTTGAGTATGAAGAACTTGTTTCAAGACTTCAACAAGCAATGCATTGAAATATATATCATCTTCAAGTTTATGTTGATTCTCAGTTAATCATCAATCAAGTCATAGATCATCTTCAAACCAAAGATGACAAATTGGTTCCATATATAGCCATGGTTGACACTCTTAAAAAACAAATTTCCAACATTTAGTTTGAACACATACCAAGGGCTAGTAATATAACTATAGATGCCATGGCTACTATTGGTTCTCTAATTTGACAAACATATAAAGCTAGAGAGTATCATTTCCTCATCAAGAATTTTTCAGCACTGGCTCATAAGCCTTCAACTATTGTAATGATTTTTTATATTATTGGTCTTAATTCTCTCTAGTACTTATACCTTTACGTCTACCTTCATGAAAAAAACCAAAGCCTTCATTCATCATTCCACTCATTATAATTTACCATCATAGTTTTTATGGAACTCTACTTCATTGTTTAATTTTGGTAGAGTCTATGCTAGCATTAAGAGAAGTTGATGAAGGAGTATGTGGAACTCATTCTAGTGGGGTAGTCCTATCCAAAAATCTCTTACATACTAGTTATTATTGGCCCATAATGGACGTAGATGCCACTACATATGTAAAAAAAGTGACAAATGTCAATGGCATACTAATCTTATTCATGTTCCAACAAAAACTCTGAAACTAATGTTGACACCATGGCCATTTTCTACCTGGGGACTTAACCTCATTGGAAAGATCAACCCCATTTCATCTGACAGCAATAAACATATCCTTATCACCATGGAGTATTTCACTAAGTGGATTGAATATATACTCTTCACTTCTGCGATTGGAAAGAAAATTTCCAAATTCATCTTCAACCATCTAATTTGTCACTACAATATCCGCTTTGACATTATATCTAATAATGGAGGATCATTCAAGAACAAGGATGTAGATCAACTATGTATTGAATATAACATCACACAACATTTATCTATAGCATATTACCCTCAAGGTAATGGCCAAGCTAAGGCATCTAATAAAACCATCGTCAATATTCTCAAAAATATTGTCAATGATGTTAGTCATGATTGGCACTTACAAATATTCCCTATCCTTTGGGAATATCGTACCAATCATCATACCCCCATAAGAGCCACTCCATACTCACTTGTTTATGGTACTAAACCTATCCTTTCCATTAAGGTCAAATTACCTTCACTATGCAACTCTTTCAAGCATGTCCTGGATGATCATGACTATCAAGTAGCTTGCCTACAAGAGCTAGACCTACTTGATGATAAATGCATAACAGTGCTCAATAATCTTCAAGCATATCAAAACTAACTCAAAGGACACTATAATCAGTGTGTTAAGTATAGAACATTTGAACTTGGTGATCTTGTTCTTAAAGAAAACTAAAAAAATACCATGACTGAGAAGAATCATAAAGGAAAATTCAAACTAAACTAGATAGGGCCTTTCATCATTACCATAGATTATGTATCAGGAGCATACAAGCTTGCCACACCAGATGAATATGAACTTCTTGAGCTGATGAATATTATTCATGTCAAGTGGTACTATGCTTGAATGTTAAGGTGTATTGTCTATAAAGACCATTTTAGTTGTGCCATTTTATCCATATTCTTCTTTGTACAAATATCATCCTTATATATCCTCTTATCCATATCCACTTTCCACTTTTGACCTATCAACCCAATTTGTTCTAAAGCCTAGCATGTTTGACCTTAGTTTTTGTCATTTGTTACATATTTGAAGCATCAAGTAATCTGATTAGTTTCATCAGTTGGTTCAAGTAATTCAGACAGAGATTGTATTTTGAAATAATATGATAGAAGTTTTGATAGTTATATCCTTTATTTGTTATTCTTTTCTTACCATTGGTCTTGCTACTAATGATAACCACCTTTGGGAAAATTAGTACCATTGATCTATGCCATTATGTCCTAGTTATAACTGTCCTTGTCAGTGGTTATTGTGTATTAGATTTGGGTGATAAAAGGTCAAATTAATGGGATCACAGAAGGCAATTCTAGGAGATTGGTTTGTGATGGGCTGATTACAAAATGGAAATAAAGTAATTAATAGACTAAAAACAAATACTTATCCTATCAAAGATTGATTAGATGAATGGTTGAGGTGGTTGGCTCATTGATAGAGTCTAACATGATTCCAATAGAGTAATAGTTCTTGGCTATTGGATGAGGGGTGGTGGTAAACTAGCCCTCTTATGTAATGGATGGATTAATAGATTATGGAAGAAATGACCTAAAAATAAAATCATGTGCAAAGGCTCTTGAATTTGTGGATCCATTTTCACCTCTTGTTCCTCTCTTTTTATAGGCAAGGAATGAGAGGTACAATAAAATGTTAACAAGGGGTCCAAATTGTCTAAATATAAATCATGTATGCATTAGCTTGCACATGAATTAGATGAGATAATTATTAAAAAAAGTTAAATTGAAGGGTTAGTTGAGCTAGTTTAGATGGTTAAACCTGACCATCAATGGTCAGGGTGACCATCGATGGTTAAAGTGACCATCAGTGATTGAGGGTCAAGTGGATTTGGGTTAAAAAGGTGGGTTTAATCATAGATCAATTTGACTAGGGTTAGGTAGTTTTGGGGTCAAATGGTCAAGTTGGGGCCCTAGGGGGTCCTAAAGTGGTACAAGGGAGTTTTGACATTTGGAACTATCATGTGCAGATTTTTGGTGTCTACACATCATTTCCATTCATAAGAAAGTCAAGATGGCTATTTGTATATGTATTGATTTTCATAATATTAACTTAGCATTTCTAAAATATAAATTTCCCTTACCTTTAATAAATTCTATAGTTGATTCCACCATTAGATATAAAAAGTTATCACTTATGGATGGTTTTTCATGATATAACCAAATTCACATATCTCTTGAAGACCAACATAAAAAAACATTTACCATGGAATGGGGAACCTATAGTTATGCCAAAATTCCCTTAATTTTATATCCATCCTCTACCCCCATATTAGTTGGGGAAATGCTTTCCCAAAAAGATCATATTGGTAAAGAGTATGTTATTTATTATATTAGTTGAGGATTAATTTATTATAAAAAATGTTATACTAAATTAGAACATGATTGCCTTGATATCTATTTCAAAGTTGAGAAAATTTGTCATTATATGCTTTATCAAACCACTTATGTAATTGTTCATTCTAATCCATTTCATCATTTCTTCTCTAAAACATTCTTACCTATAGATAATATTGAAAAATGGTCTTATTGATGGAATTCAACCTTCAAATTATCACAAATTTTTTTGTCAAAGGACAAGTCATCACAAACCCACCTATGGTGGCTTATTCACTAGCCATAAATCACCTTCAAGATAATCTCCCTGATGAATAAATTATTTATATTGAAGGTCTTAACCAATATATCTCTCTCAAAGACTCTTTTCACAATTTAACTACTGATCTAGAAGTAAATAATCAAGAATATATTAATATTACTCTCACTACTACTAAATATATAGTAGGTATCAAAGAACTATCTATAGTTACCATTGATTTACATGAAGACATTTAGAATCTTCACTTTGATGGTGTCAAATGCCTCCAAGGAGCTAGGGCAAGATGTATTCTAACAAATCCACTTGGTAAGATCATACCTTTAGCATTCGATTAAATTTTGATGTCACCAATAACATAGCCAAATATGAAGCTCTAATATTAGTCATGTGAGCCACAATCGACTTAGATATCACATATTTACATGATTTGGGTAACTCACAATGTATTTAATGGTGATTATCAATGTAAAAGTGAAAATATAATCACATATCATCAAAAGGCTACTACACTTGCTAAAGAATTTGCCTCATTTACCATTGAACCAATGCCAAGAGATCAAAATGCCATAGTTGTTTCTCTATCTTCATCAACATCTTTATTTCACCCTCATCAAGTAATTCATGATTCCCAACTTCTTATCCAAATCATAAAATCACCTTCCTCTATTAAACAAAGTGATTCTCTAATCTATCACATCGAGGCTATCACCATTCAATAAATCACATGGTATAAAAACATAATTCAATTTCTTGAACATCAAACTTATCCTCCAAACATGGATTTTTGTGAAAAGACTTGAATACATAAACAATATTTCATGTATGTATTTTGATACATCACCCTTTATTATTGTAATACCAAAGAAACCCTATTGTGTTGTGTCATGAAAGAGGAAGTTCCTACTCTCCTAGACCAAGCACATGGGGGAATTTGTGGTGGTCACTATAGTAGCCATAGTATAGCCCAAAAATGCCTTTATATGGGTTAATTTTGGCATACTCTAAAAAAAGACATTATTAACTTTGAAAAAAAGTGTAATCCTTGTCAATTCCATGATGATGTAATCTATTCACCACTATTTGAGCTTCAAATAATAGAATCTCCTTGGTCATTATCTATGTGGGGATTATATCTCATTGACAAATTACCAAGATTACAAGATGGCCATGTATTCATTATCACTTCTACTAAATATATTACCAGATGGGTAAAAGATATGCCTCTTGTGAATTTCATTGATACCACCATTTCCAAATATATTCTCAATCAAATTATCTATCATTTTGGAATTCCTCATACTATCATTTCTGACAATGGTGGCAATTTCAAAAATAAAGATATGAAATAAATATGTTCTAAGTTCAAAATTTCACATAAATTCTCAACACCTCCATCCTTAATGTAATGGTCAAGCAGAGGCTACTAATTTTTTTTTAAATAAAATCTTACAAAAAACTATTTGATAAACTCATACTAATTGGCACATTCATCTATATCATGCACTTTAGGCTTATCATACTAACATAGTACTACCATTAGGGTAACATTTTTCTTCTTTGTATATGGTTTAGAATCAATATTACCATTCAAAGTTGAACTCCTACATTTACATTTATCTCTTCATGGTATAATTCTTAATGAATAATTATGTAAAGCTTATCTTCATGTCCTAGATATTCTTGATGAACACTATATGGCTATTTTAAAACATAACAACCAATACAAGGCTCAAATTTCTAAACAACATAGTAAAAAGGTCAAAGTAATATTAGTGTAAGCATTTTCCTATGGGTTTAGGCTACATGGCTACATTAGCTTGCTTAGGGCTCTAGAGTTCATTTAGGAAGATTAGTACCACATTTAATGGAATGTGTGGTTTCACTATCTCTCCAACCTATAAATACCTCTCTCCCTTTATATTCAACATTCATTCATTGAGATTCTTAGTTGTGAGTTCTGACAACTTTGAGAGCTGTGAACTTTGTCTCTTTGTATAAGTAGTTCATCTCCATTATTGAATGCATTGTGTTTAGTTTTTACTATCTTCTATATTTCTTGATTCAATAATTGTGTGTGTTCACTCTGTAGTCACCAATCTTGGACGTCTAATTATGGACAACTCTTTTATGGTATCAGAGTTCAAAGTATCTTGTATCAAACATAATTATTTTTTGTTATTCATTATTAAAATCTTGAGTAGATATTCTCTTTTATATCCTAAGATTTGTTATTATCTCATAGAAATTGTTGAGAGATTTCAAATCTAAAAGTTTTTTTTGGAGAACTTGGCTCATTAGGTCTGATATTTTAAGCTTGGTGTTTAAATTTGCAAAGGAAAGGATTTTTGAGCTTAGCATCAATTTTTTTCTTAAATTAAATTTGGATCTAAATTACAGAAACAAGATTTGACTAGACACTTTTGTTAGTTTCTTAGTTTGAGAAGCTAGGCATTTTAGATTTGAACAAGGCATTGGAATTAGTCTTGGTCCTTTAAGATACAACATTTTTTTATAGCAAAGTTGTTTGTTTTAGGACAACTAGGCATTCTATGGTCAGCTTTAGATAGTGTTGGAGGATTGTAACTTGGTAGATCTGCTCAATTTGTGGCATTTCATCTTCTTCTATTGGAAATTAGCATTGGATTTGTAGAAGTGGCATCACCTTTTTAGCATTAAAATATGCTCTTAGCTATTCAACTTTCTTATGTGTCCCACCTTCTGGTAGCATTCTAGATCTATGTTGGAATTTAAGTGGCTGAGAGAGGTGTTGATCTATGTTTAAGATTTTTTATATCTACTGGGCATTGGTGATAAAATTATCTATTCTACTACTACATTGAGGATTTTCTAAGATCAATTTATTTTCCAAAAAAAGAGGCATTATAACTATAAAAATTTTCTAGTTTTCTAGCCAAAGTCAATTTTTTTCTGAATAGTGGTATCACGGTCTTATGACTCAATGTCTTTTTTACCAACAAAAATATATTGATTCTAGTATTGAGATTTGGGTTACTATTGCATCCTTTTTTGGCTTGCATAGTGTGGTGGGACAAAACTAGGTGGAAGAGAAAACTATTGTATTGTAATTAACATAGACACTATTGCATTGAGTTTTCTCTTTGTTAGTAGTCTTTCTCCTTGCACAACATTATATTTTTGCCAATAACATTGTACTTTTATAGACCTAGTTTATAAGTATAGAGGGTTGGGAGTCAAACTGTGGTGTAGCAAGGTGGAGGGATCTAACCTATTGATAGGAGGTGTTAGATATGCATTTTTTCTAGATGTTTTGGGTGGTACATTGGAGCTGAGTGGTGTTGAGTTAGTAGCTTTTCTCTAGCTACATTCTTTTTCTACCTCTTCCATTGCCATTCCACTTTGATTTTTTTTTTTGGATCAGACTATCTACTTTGGAAAATAATCCTAACACCCATCTTATAAAAAACAAACAATATTCTCCTCTTTCCTCTCTTTAAATAGTTGAAAAATTACTATTTTTTGTTATAAGCTGTATTTTTTGCTTTAAGAGGAAGTCAAACTTTATTTCATGCATAACGAGGCAACCATGTAAAAAAATTTCACTTCCATTGACTTTTTTAAGTCTGTGGCAAAATTAAAATTCTAAAAATTGGTTAGAAGGCATATTTTACCTCAACCAAGGGCACTTTTTTAAGTTTCAAGTGCAAGTTTTTAGTCATAAGCCTATTTATAGGAAATTGTTTTATTAATATCTTGTAAAAGGTAACTCAAAATTGAGTACCAACTTTTGCAAAAGTTATTATTTTTTTATTTCGCATACATTGGGTTAATATTATTTGTAAAATACACTATTTTATAAAGTTCCAAAATTTGGGAGGGGCTACTTACCCTATTTGCATTTGACTTGTGCTAATTTAGTTAATTACACTGATTACTCATTCTTGTGGACATATTCTTAGTTGAGTCTGATGTCCATTTGTTGAAACATGCATTGTCTATTATTCACTATTTTCTCATACCTATCTAGATGCATTTTTAGCTAAGTCTGACATCCTCACATTGAGCATGATTATAATTGCAAACACAGGGGGTTAATTGATGATTATCTCAAGCAAGTTGTTGTGGTCCCTACATTTTCTCTTATGCACATTCAATTTTTGTAATATTACATGTGCCCATTTAGTGACTACTTACATATATTTCTCTTGTATTCCTAGATGCATAATTAGTAGAGCCTTACATTTTTTGATCATGCATTATCACTTGTACACAAATTACTCTCATTTGATTGAACTCATTTTCAGTATAGTCCAAAGTCAATCTCTAGAATGTGCACTATTACTCCAAATGAGGAGAGTTGTTTCATCTCTAGTGATCCTTTTTGGAAAGGATAATTATTCTTTGTGGTGTGCCTATATGGAATGTTGACTCATAGATATATAACTTATTCCATTCTTATATGGATAGATTCTTGATCCTATTAACCCAGATCAATACAATGACTAGGCCAAATCTTATGATTATATTTATGGTCACTTGCTGATACACATTTCATGGGATTTACACCACCATGTAGAACACATAGAGTGTCTCTCCACTATTTATATCATATTTTAGTCTTTTTGATGATCTAGCTAGACTTACATCACATCTCTTTCACTATCCTTTGTCTCTTTTGAGGAAGTTGTATTCTCACCTCCTACTTCTATTCCCTATGATGACACATTTTGGGTGGATAGTGCTCTTCTTTCTATCAAGCCCCCACTATAGGATGAGATTCTACTAGACCTTTGTTGTCTCATTGTAGATTCTACTACCATTTCTGTGTAAATTGTTTTTCTTTTAGAGCCTTCATAGACTTGCACTTCAAAGGACTCCACTATTTGTAATATGAGTACACTTATTGTGAGCATCGATGAATCATCTCATCTTGTGGACTTTATTTCTTTAGTTGGTGAGTCATGCTCCACTCTTCACATGGACATTCTTTCAATGAATGTTCTATGTAATTATTTAGACTGGTTCACTTCAGTGGTATTACTTCCTAATTCTATGCATATTCTTTCTAGACTTATGCCACATATATGATTTGGACCACATTTAGATATATTTATACTACTACCTTCATCTTCCATTATGGAATGGGCAAAATTTCATTGGACACATTGGGTTCTTCCTTTGCCAAAGAGAAGAAAAATTATTTGATACGGATGGAGCTTCTACAGTCTTTAGGTAGAAGATCTCATCATTGACCTTTATCATCTTACGAGCTATACTTAGAGTATTGATCACTTCAGCATCATCATTTGGGGGTCTTTTAATCTCCTTTTCTTTCCTTTTATCTCTTTTAGGGGGAATTTTTTCCTATGGGGTTTATCCTTTTCTCTACTTTATGAGAGATTACACTGTACATGGGTACCTTATCATTATTGTCGAGACCCATTTTTTATATCATCACCTACCTAATCTATGCTTATGGGGGGCATTGGTATAGGCCTTTTTCTTATAGGTTTTGGCTATATGGTTACATTGGCTTTCTTAAGGATGTAGAGGCCATTTAGGAATATTAGTACCACATTCACTAGAATGTGGGGTTTCACTATATCTCTAACCTATAAATACCTCTCTCCCTTTGTATTCAACATTCATTCATTGAGCTTCTTAGTTGTGAACTATGAAAACTTTGAGAGCTGTGAACTTTTAATTTTGTTTATTTAGTCCTCAAGTTAGATTATACACATGACAAAGAATAAAAATATGCCCAAAAATGTTGGGGCCCTTACTAAGTAAAATACATTCTTGGTCTTAATACTTATCATCTACAAACTAATGAAGGATAGGTTTTTAAACAATCCACAAATGCACAATTTTTTTTAAAATATTTTGCTTAAATATCTCATTTATTTACATAATTACATATATGGGGAATAATAACACTTCTTATAGTACTTATCCAAAGATCTCTCATTTTCAGCAATCCATTCTATACACAAACCTTAGTCCCCATCTTCGATATTTTAGTTTCTATTTATTACTTTCATTTAAGTCATCATTTGCATTGTAATACCAATAATATGACCTAATATTCCCCTTGAATATATTTTATTTCATAAATCCAATTTTCACTTTTTATCTTTGATCATAAGTCTCTTATTTTATAAACTTTTATTTTTCTTCTTTCTTTTGTGAGTTGCAGTATAAGACCATGGATAGGACTAGGGATTCCTCACAAATACTACTTTCATATTTTACACCTACTTATGTTTATTTTTTATTAGTTATAGTGTAAGACCATGGATAGGACTAGGCTTTCCTCATTCAACACAAAGAGGTCCCCATCTCACCCAAGAGAAGCACTAGATCGATGTGGCATCATGATGCTTGTCCAAGGTAGGATCCTTTTTTTTAGAGCTTCAAGTAGTGCCATTGGATGAGAGAAGTGGGTCCCCATTCCTCATAAAATTCTATAGGTAGTTTTAGAGATATACACGTGGTACCATGGCACTTATTCTAAGAATAATGGGGGATCATGAAGGCATCAATATTAGCTCTATATTCAAGACCTATATGACCAACTACACTCATGAGCCAAAGCTCCCCATTCGATTATAATGGACTCACCATGAG
Organism: Torreya grandis; assembly: GCA_037957365.1. Lineage (NCBI taxonomy): Eukaryota > Viridiplantae > Streptophyta > Pinopsida > Cupressales > Taxaceae > Torreya > Torreya grandis. The sequence goes on along the minus strand of JARHVA010000540.1, from coordinate 1,022,221 downwards.
TGTGAGTGTCAAGTTATAGGTGTCATTTTCTCATGAGGCCTCTATGCTTATATATTTAGGGCCCTTTTCTTTTGTTAAGGGCTGGTAGTGGATTAATTATTTTTACTGTTACTAGGAGTAACCCTTGTAATATCTTAGTTTTGGAATAGAAATAGTAAAAGTCTTGGTTTTCCATTTTAGGACCTTAGTAGGTACCCCTGATGGGCATGATTGAATATTGTATACTATTCCTTTGAGGCCTTTTGTATTTTATAGGATGTGGTGTTCTATGTCAAAGTGAATGGAATTTATTATTATTTATTGTTTCTTTTCTCTGATTCTATAGTTTTGGCTTTTATTATGTTGTAGGCTTTAAATCATGCACATGCTCTTTTAAATTGTCTATAATGTTTAAAGGTTAAAGTTATTTTATGCAATTTTAGAGATAAATACATTAAAATGTATGGTGTATTGCCTTAGCTTATTTTAGTTTTATTTGTACTTTCCTTCTTCCCCTTTTTATCTTGCAACTAATTTGAATATCCAAATTTTAAAATCTTGGAAGTTGCTTTATAAACTACAAATTTGTCTCATATTTGTAAAGCTTCCTATAAGAATTTATTCACTGAGTGTGAGAGTTTTAGGCATCAAAATTTTCTTTTATGTCATTCCCAATGGTACTTGAACCCATAATTTCCCAATTATAAGTTAGATTTTATGAGCCATAGGCCCATTACAAGGTCATAAATAGCCAAGAATCTAAGCTTGTTACTACCACCTCTGGTAGCTACAACTCACCAAAGAGCCATAGGGTCTAGTGAAACATAAAAATAATACCAAATGATAATCCAAGGACCACCAAGAAAATTTGTGGCATGGAATAGTGCTAGCCCACTTATCCTTCTAGTGGCCCTAGTTACATGGGACCCTATTCCTGCTAATGCCTTAAAGGCACTCCCTAAGTTTACAAGGGGGGATTTCAAAAGCATAGTGGAGCATCTTCAAGATGTCACTAATATATATACTTTACATCATGTCACATAGCATAACATAGCCTTAAGGATGTTAGACACCTCTTTCAAAGGTCAAACTCTTGATTGGTATCAATCTTTGCCACCCAAATCTATTACCACTTGGGATGATTTAGGTGATAGATTATTTGAATGATTCAATAGGAAAGTGGACCGATCATCTCTCCTACAGAAGCTTATCACCATTAAAGGGGCCCCTCAAGAGGCCATTATTGATTTTAATACTAGGTTTCATGAAACTTGGTAAAGGATCTTGATAATAGCTCAATCGGCCATATGTATGTCCATTATCTTATACCTCGAGGCCTTTAACTCAAAGATAGTAGTTATGATTTAGTCTCTTGGAGGCCAGACACTATTAGATGCATATGACTTGCTAGGCAAGGTGGAGAATAACTTAATAGATGTCAAGAAAGATTCCCTATGATTTTTGATGCCCATGTTCCCAAAGATATTAGTGTTACCATAAAAAAAGTCCCAAACATCTCATAAGTGTCTCTTTCTATGTATGCATACCCACCTACTCAAACAAACACGTCCTCTTCATCTACACTAGCTATATAAATGAACGACATGAAGAAACTTTTGTGGAGATTTTCAAATGAGATCATAAATCTCAAAATGTAGTAAGCCATGCCTTTAAATCCCCTTACCAAAACTACCAAAATGAGAGGGCACCATACCAACATAACTAGTACTAAGAAAATTAGAGGTTGAATCATCAAGCACTGAACCATAAAGTATGACTTGAAAATTAAATCATCCTTGTTCCTGATCTTTTGTAAATGGTCACACCAAATTTGAATAGAAAATTGGTCACTAGCTAGAATAACTTGGTGGATGAATCTAATTTTTTTAGCTTCTCATGTAATGACATGCATATACCCTAGAATTGTGTAAGAGGTAATATATAATAAAAGGTGGCCAAACAAAAAAGATAAGGGGTTATACCTGATTCAACTCCTTATAGATACCAATCCCTAGATGTTAAAAATATCATCTTAATAGCCCAAATACAAGGGATGTCTTTGGAATAAAAAGAGGATATAGCCCAAGAGCATGTGATTTTCTCTTAGGTAGAGGATGAAGATGTAGTTCATGAAAGCAAGATCCCTTTTTTGAAATCCTTGTGAGTTTAATCAAATTACACCTAATCTAAGAAGACACCAGCTAAAACCTAAGAAGCCTTCCCAAGGAATAAAATAACCTTCAAAAAAATTCCAAGATCCAAACCATCACCTCTGGCATATCAAAAGTAGAGAAAAATAACACAAAATAAGATAAAATCCCTTGAGGTCTAACCTTGAGGTTCATTTAATGTGGTCGAATAGTTGAAGAAGGTTCCAATCAATGTTTCCATCTAAGACATCTTATCTATCCCTGAGTAAAATTATCTACTTAAAGAAGCATTGGTAGACCAAGAGAAATCCATGCAAGTTATCCCAACTATAAAGCCAACAAAAAATAAGGGGAAGGAATCCAATAGTATTACACAACCTCATGCACCATCTGCATTCATCAATTCTAATGTGGGGTTAAGTAAAACAAAGCCTACCCCATTCTACTTAACTCTCATTATGGGAAACAAGGTGTTGCACTATTCCATGATTGATTCTAGCACCAACACTATAGTGATACCCAAGTAGATTGTGGATTTACTAAAACTTTAGTATGAACTTTTAAATAAATGGGTAATATAGTTAGATGGGAAGAAGGTTCAGACCATAGGTATCATCAGGGCTCTTACCTTAACTTTATACTCTTATCTTAATATCATAGTCACCCAAGAAGTAGTAATAAACAACCCACCAATCTTTGGGTTGTGTCTATCAAGATATTTCATCACCGAGATAGGTGGATACTTGTCTTTGGATTGGTCCCACTTGAACCTAAGGATTAAATATAGTTAGAAATTAAAGGTGTCATCTGAACTAATACATTCATAACACATAGATGATGATGTTATGATGAAATTTGAAGTGACACACACCTCTTTCTCAAAGAAAGAGACATATTGCATAGAAATGCTTAAAAAAGAATGAGTGGTAAATTTTAGGATCCCCAAGGAGGAAGTCCTCATTAATAAATTCATAGAGAATGACCTATTCACAAAATTTGATGCCATTGACATCGACACTTATGTAATTCATGATGAATATTAGGTCATTCTTAAGTCTTGAAGAAAGAGGAGGATTAAAGCAAGAAACCTAAAAACAAGTCTAATTTTTGGACTCTACACTTTATGGTGTAAAATGTAAGACCAAATCAGGAACTAGTATTTGATTGATGTCTCCATCTAGAGAGGAGACCCTTAGAACCTTTCATTTCTAGTTTTCCTTTAGAAACAATGAATCCAAATACGAATCCCTAGTCCAAGGCCTCAACCTTATTGAGTGCATGAATGTGAAGTAAATAAAAGTGTTTGGAGATTTTAAACTAGTAGTGAAATAAGTAAGAGGAGTTTTGGCCATAAAAAATGTCCACATGAGATCTTATCACCACTGAGTATGGGACTTAATCAAATCATTTAAAGCATTCAATATTTATATGATCCCAAGGACAATGAATGCCCTAATAGACATAATGGTAATAATTGGCCCCAATTTGATCTAAGAACTTATTTACTAACAAAAAAGAAAGTGGTGTAGGTAATTATTAAACCTACTATCCTGAATAATGATCAAAACTAATAAGTGTTTGAAAATGATATCTAGATTATCATGTTTCTCTAGTAGTCATATAAATTTATGAAGCAGTTGTAGTTGAAGATTGAGGAATCCTATGGTGATTAGATCATGAAAATAAAGTCTAATAAACTTCCAAAGGGGATTATCACCCTTGAGAATATTTTTGATTATGATGATGCAAGGAAATATAAAAGTAAGTTTGTTACAGATAAGAGTGACTACTTTGAGCTTGATTTTGGAAAAGGAAGGAAATTGAAAGTATGGAAATAAGTTTCCCAAAATGATAAGGAGTGATTGATCTCTTTCTACAACAAATATGAAGTAATTATGGCTTGGACTTATGATGATTTGAAAGGGTATGACCATAAGGTCATCCAACACACTATATACCTAGTTGAAGGCTTTAATCCTATTAGATAAAAGCAAAGGCCAATAACCCCCAAAGTTGAGTCTCTCATGGCTCAAGAGTTAAGGAAACTAATTGAATCAAAAATCACATACCCAATCAAACATTTGACTTGGGTATCAAACCTTATTTTGGTGAGGAAAAATAATGGATAAATTAGGCTATGCATAGAATTTATAGATTTAAACAAAGCATCTTTGAAATATCTATACCCCCTTCCTTTTATGGAACAAATCTTCCAAATAGTAACAGGTGTAGAAATGTTCTCCCTATTAGATGGGTTCTCAGGATACAACCAGGTATTGGTCAATAAAGAAGACCAACATAAGACCATTTTCACCATAAAGTGGGGAGATTTTGCATATGAGAAGATGATTTTCAACCTCTCTAATGTAAGGGATACATTGCAATGAGCCATGGATATAGGCTTCTAAGGCCTAATCAACAAAATCATCATCATTTACCTAGATGATTTGATTGTATTCTCTAAGAAAAGAGAAGATCATTTAAATCATTTGGAAAAGGTTTTCTAAAAGTTCCAAGAGTTTTAAATGTCTTTTAACCCCTAAAAAATGTATTTTTGACATCCCACAAGGTAAGTTGGTAGGATACTTGGTATTCAAAAATGGTATCTTTATCGATCTAGAAAGAGAGAAAGCCATCAAGGTTTTAACCTTACTAGTCAACAAGAAAGGAGTCTAGCCTTTCCTAAAAAATATCAATTTTGTCAACCAATTCATATCTAAATTCATTGGGATGGTAAGGCCAATCATATTAATGTTGAAAAAGGATCAATCTTTCAAATGGAACCTCCAAGGGAGAATAGCATTAAATAAGATCAAATAAGTGATATCCATTGCGCCCATGCTAGTTAACCCTGAATTCTCCAAATACTTTGTCATGTATGTTTATGGAAGTGAGCATAACTTAGTAGCCATGTTAACTCAAAAGATAGATGAAGGGAAGGGTGAGTACCCTATTCTTTATATTCAAAAACCTTGTGTAGGTATGTAATCAAATATAATTTTGTTGAGAAGTAGGCTTTTGCCATCATCAAGGGTCTCAAAAAGTTTAGACACCTGGTGGTGGGAATAAAAATATTAGTGCATGTGGTGCATCCCAATGTCCAAGAGTATATAATGGAAGGAGAGATCACCAAAAAAAGGGATAATTAGATCACCAAGATCCTAGAATATGATGTGGAAGTCAGGCCAACCAAGGTGATATAAGGAAGAGGACTTTGCAAATATCTATCCCAATGTGCAGATACCTTGGCAGAAAAATAAGATACATCTGAAATGGTTTTAGTGAATCAATATGAAACTAATGAATCTTAGGTTACTGATAAGACCCACTTTATGCAAACCAACCAATATTTAGATGGTTACACACTAATAAAATAATATTCTATAGTTTATAAGGTACTAACTACACATTAATCTAGGGAATCCTTTAAAAAAAAACTTTGATAGGGACCTACTCTAATGTGTTGATAGCCATCAGTCTAGAAAAATTCTTTAAGATATGCATTTCACCCCTCTGGGCAAAAATTTCTTAGAAAATACAATCATAACCAAGATCATGCATGCAAGATATTACTGGATGACTATATTTTTGGATTGTTATCAAGTAGTTAAGAAAATCCACCAATGTCAGTTCTTCATGGGTAGGTGAAATAATTCAACCATGCCACTAAATCTAATTATGGTTAATGAGCCTTTTGTATAATGGGGCTTAAATTTTAATGGAATGATAAATCCTATATATATCACATGCCACAAGTGGATACTCATAACCACTAATTACTTTACATGGTGGACTGAAGCAACCCTGATTAAGGAGGTAACTAAAAATGTAATCCTTAATTTCTTGGAAGAACTAGTAGCAAGGTTCAACCCTCCATAAAAATCATAACCCTCCCAAAAAATCATATCTGATAATTTGAATGCCTTCATTAGTTCTAAGATTTTATAATTTTCACTTTGAAATGGCATTTTCCAAAAAACTTCATCTAACTACTACTTACAAGGGAATGGGTTGGCTAAATCAAAAAATAAGAACCTCAAAAGGTTCATCAAAAGTATGGGAATCAAATGAAAACATGAATGACATATGCATCTCAAAATAGCTCTGTGGGATAATCAAATTATTTCTAAGTAAATTTTAAAGGCATCCCTATATGAACTAGTATATGGGAAATAACTAGTCATGCCCGTATCAATGGAGATTATCACTTTACAAATTTTGAAAACCATTAAAATAGAAGAGAATAGAGTTATAGAGGTTAGGTTGGTATAATTTCTCAACCTTTAAAAGGTGATGGAATGAGCAAGTGATGCTAAGGTCACCTGATAATAGGTACTGAAGCAATGGTTCAACAAGAAATCCTCTAACCCAGGCTTCAAGATGGGAGATTTGGTCCTAGATTAAAATTATGAAAGGGTTACGAAGCTAAGCCAACATGAAAAATTTAATTCCCTATGGAGATGACCCTTTTGCATCATTTACGATAGGTAGGGTAATGCTTTTGATTTAGAGGATGAAAAAGGCAATGTCTTAAATATTCTAATCAACAAAATCCACTTAGAACATTTCAACTAATTTACTAGCTTTCCTTTATACATATTTATTCAGTTTCTCTTGTGTTAGTTTGTTTCCTTTCTTTGGTACCATTCACCTAAAAAAAAGTGCCATTAGCACAAGTTGTTTGTCCCACCACTAGGTGTCCACACCCTAGCTCTCCTTATTTTTAAATCATTTTCTAAAAGACTATTATCTACCCACTCCCCCTATAATTAATGTCTAGGTGATCCATATTGCATGATCCCACAAATGAATCACCATAGATCTCTTTGAGATTTTCTTCAAGTGTGTGTGTTTCCCTTAACATTTATGGGGTTGCCCAAATTTAGAAATTACATGATGATCACATTAATAAATGTTGGCTTATAAATACCCCTCTCTCGATTAAGACAAGCACTTAAATGCCTAAGATTTTTCAAAAGCATCAAGCAATCGAGTAGAGCATCTTGAGCGAAGAATTTCAATAATTGTGAGTGAAAATTGATATCAAGCACCTTCTTTGAAGCAAAGAGAGAATATTTGAAAAGAATTTTTTAGATGGAGACTTCTACATCTTTGTTTGGTAGGGGAGGGCATCCTAGGGACCTTATCTTGTAATTTACTAGAAGTAAATCATATGTGTTAGCCTCAACCTTAGCCAAGCTAGATCGACTAAAAGGGTTGAGTTAATGTAAGAAATTTAAAATTTCATTACCATGGGCTATATTAAATTAGGCTAACAATTGGAAAAGAGAGATTAGTAAATTTCAAGAGTGAAAGCTTCTATTGACCGTCTCAACATAGAAGCCAAGGCCAAAGATGTGGAGCTCACCAAAATAAGGTCCAACCTATAGAACTACATCACCAATGAGATCTTTCAAGTGGAGACTACTCAAAGGGCCTAATTATGGATTTAAGTGGCTAAATTGAAGACATAAATAGATGGTCTATAGAAGGAAAAGTAGGCTATGTAAAATAAGTTGCATGAGAAAGAAATAGAGATCATGCAGACATATAAAAATCTCTTGTATTTTACAAGCATGCAACAACATATAGAAGTAGATGCAACAAGAATCCTTGACTAAGGACCAAGAGATATAAAAATTGAAGAATGACCTCATCACCCACTCCTAGACCATGGTGATACTCCCCATGGTAAAAAAACTATATGTATCCTATTAGGAGAGGATCAATAACTTGACCATAAACTTGAAGCCTACACTCAGTTTCATCATAGACTCGCAGTGGTTGAGCACATATATGAGTGTGTCTATGGTCCAGGTCCTCACCTTCATATCCCAAAGGTTCAATATTTATATCTCTTCATATATAATCTTTATATTGTTATGAATGGGATGTTTTGAGAAGCAAAGGTGGCCAATTGAAGGTAGGTAATGGTGAATGTTAATGATTTTTTGAACTACAATAGGGTATCATCCAAGTGCAAAGCATTTATGGATGCCTTAGAAAAAGTATTCTAGGATATGAAGGGGAATGTCAACCAATTAGTATAGTTATTATTCCCCTCCCTATTCCTTACAAATAATACCATCATCTCAAAGGATAAAATAAAAGAGCTACTAGAAAAGAAATAGAATGACCAAACCACTTTTATGACTCTCAATTAAGCACCAACTGACTCTAAGGTGGAGACCATTTTGCAACCTCTTTCCCAATTGGAGTTTTAGATGTTGTAAGTTATTCAAGGATTGATAAAAATATCCTTCAAGGATATCATTGATCTAGATAGAGACTTTGAGGCTCTGAAGAAAAATAATCAACTGAAGTAGGAAGAGTGGATGCCTTTGAAGGTGATTCTTCAAAAGTTATGAGTTTTACAGGCCTCACCCCTTTTTGTAGTTTTACTTTGACTGGTCTATGAAACTAGAATTTTGGGTTCTTCTATACACAAATGGATTCCCTTACAAGCCACCAGGAACTATAGATTTTCATCCACATTTTGTATATTTTGGAATAGTTTTCTTTCCATCATAGATTTTCTTGATGAGTTCAGTAGTTATGTTTTGGTGTCCTCTTTTTACCCAAGTCCCTTTTCTATTTTATGGATAACTCTTAGCCTCCTTTTGCTACTACCACATGGTAAATTGGTGCTCATTTAACATGAAGAGGTGGCTAGCTTACCCAAGATAAGTTCTATCTTGAACGGTGACATCATGATGCTTATCCAAGGTAGGATCCTTTTTATTAGATCTTCAAGTAGAGACATTAGATGAGAGAAGTGGGTCTACATTTCTCATATAATTATAAAAGTAGATTCAGAGATAGACAAATAGCACCATGGTTCTTATTTTAATCATAGTGGGGGATCATGAAGGCATCAACAATAGCACCTTATCTACAACCTTTACAACCAACTATACTCTTGATTAGAAATTCCCCATTCGATTGAAATGACCTCATCATGAGTGTGAGTGCCAAGTTCCAAGTGTCGTTTCCTCATGAGGCCTCTATTCCCATATATTTAGGGCCCTTTTATTTTTTAGGGGTCAGTAAAAGATTAATTATTTTTATTATTATAAGGAGCAACCATTGTAATAGCTTAGTTTTGGAATAGAAATAATAGTAGTCTTGGTTTTCCATTCTAGGACCTTAGCAAGTGCCCCTCATGGGTAGGATTTAATATTGTATATTGTGCCTTTGAGTTCCTTTGTATTTTTTAATCCACCTAAAAATGAAGAAGATTTGGTGTTTTGTGTCAAAGTGAATGGAATTTATTATTGTTTATTGTTTCTTTTCTCTGCTTCTATACCATTGGATTTTGTTATGTTGTAGGCTTTAAATCATGCATATGCACTTTTAAATTATCTATAATGTTTATAGGTTAAATCTATTTTATGAAATTTTAAAAATAAATACATTAAAACTTTTGGTTAATCACCTTAGTTTATTTCAATTTTATTTAAACTTTCCTTCTTCCCCTTTTCACCCCAACTGATTTGAATAGTCAACTTCTAAAATCCTAGAGGTTGCTTTATAGACCACAAATTCATCCCACATTTGTAAAGCTTCCCATAAGAAGTTTTTCACCGAGAGTGAGAAGTTTAAGAGTCAATAGTAGGTTAGTATAATAAGATAGAATATTTCAAAATTATTTATAGTGATACCTACTTTCTCATGCAATTACCCAATCTTCATAGTAGACCAATGAATTTGTAAGGGGTCCTAAGGAATGAGTAACATGTTATGGGAAGGTAGGTCAATTTTCATTTTCATGCATATAGTCTTCATAGGATGATATTTATACTTCATTATACAACCCTAGATTTGTGTGGTTAGGAAGAGTTCTTTCAAGTCCTAAATGTTAAAAGTCTTCTAGTTTTGACAAACTTAATTTTAGTCTCTTAAATTTGATAAAGAGTTTCTCCACTTGATATTTCCTACATCTCCCCCACCATCCATTTCATTCCCTCTTTGATAGGAAATTTTAATTCTAAATATATTTCCCGACTTTTATACTCCCTCTTCTTCACATCTTAAAACATGAAAACATTACATTTTCTTGGTTTTATCTATTTTAGAGCAAAAAAGTATGTTTTAGTGACTATGGATTATTTCCTTACACCATTGCTTTACCTTTATAGAATTTAATTTTTTCATTCAAAAAATTATAACATTACTTATTTTTATTTTTGTGGATAACTGGTTCCATTTATGTATTTTTTTTCCATTATTGATGTGAGTTTGGTTTGTTACTTCTCACTCACCAATGTTTGTTTTACTACATGTAATTTTTACATTCATGTATAAGTTTGGATTGTTACTTCTCACTCATCTTTGTTGTCTTCCTTTATATCTTCTTTCCATATTTGTTTAAGTATGGTTTATTCTTCTTTTACATTGATGTCAAATTTATTATTACAATTTCATGTATCCTTAGTTGGATGTGCTTTGTTACATTTCTTTATGTGAGAAACACTTGTTTGAGTTTTTTGGTCACTTATTAGACTTAGAATTTTAGTTAGCCAATGATAAAGTTAAGAATAATCTTCAATAAATATCTCTCCAAGAATACATTACCATGGCCATGAAGCTAATGCATTGCTCATAAATAATAAATTTTATATTCATAGAAATAGATTATATAATGCTAAAATTGTTCTCCATGTCTTAGCCTTAGGTAAAAAGACACATCTATAGGAGGGATGTAGACAAATCCTAACATCATCATGCATGTGGGACTAACTTCCCTAATGTACACAAATATACCTAAACATATATAACTCCAACACCCTCCCTTAATCTATGATTAGAGAGAGAAAGAAAGAAAAATGAGTCCCAACAACAAGGCCTAATGAGGTACCCATGTACAATAAAATATGTAGTATGAAGCCAAATATCCCTATGGATGCCAATATATCTTTATAGAATACACATGTGTCAAGTTACTATAACCACCAAGTCAAAATAGGAATGGTGCTAAATATGAGGATCATTGAACATGAACCCTACACTCTAAAATACTAGGTAGAGTGATAAACTCAAGGAAGCATTGTTTGAAAACCCTCCAATAAGATGGTGAGAAGTGAGAATAAATACTAGTAGGGCTACAACACTAGTGTCATTTGTGGGGATATCACACTAGTTTCACAATAAGAATCACTAATAAGGCCATAGATATAAGTAAAAAATCCTCATATGGGTTTTAGTAAATAAAGTGATTGAATAAGATACCCATGTACAAAGAAGGAATCCAGAAAACACTAAAAAAAGTGTAAAATATACATCTAGATCTCATAAAGTAGAGAAAAAGGAGAAAAGTTATAATAAAAACTCACCCCCCCCCCCCACCCCCCAAAAAAAAAAAGAGATAAAAGACAAATGAGAGATAGAAATCACCCCAAAAGGTGATGAAAAATTAGTCCATACTCCAAGTAATCATAAGTCACAAAAGAACTCAATCTGTATGAGTGGTTCTAATCCACTACTCATTCACAAAAATAATTAACACTGGGCTTCACCAAAATAAATTCAATCAAGAAGACTATTAGTGGTGTTGAAAGTACAAAAGATTATTACATGTGCAATGGATGTTTAACACCTAAGAAGTAGGATCTACATCAAACCCCCCATAATATTGAATGGGTGGAGTGATACCAAAAATAATATACATGCACATCCCCCCATAATGCTAAATTGGTGAAGTGGAAGAAAAAAAGTTTGTACAAGTGGTCTGAATCCACTACTCAAACACCAAATAAGATGACACTATATGAACCAAAATAGCTCCATATCACACTGAAAGAGACTGTTAAACTATCAAATAAGACAAGATGACACTAGGATTCACCAAAATATATACATTTTAAGCTATGGGAGACTATCAACTATCATAAAAGTAGTGTCAAAAATACAGATAAAATATCTCAAGAAGATGATCTTGGTGGTGATGGGAGAGACTGGTAACTAAAATAGTAAAGGATGCACAAACTAAGGTACACACACATGAAAGTAAACTAAGTTGGAAAAGTAAACCCCCTATGGCACTTTATCACTTAGTGTGATTATAATATATCCCATACATAAAACACACTAAATAAAAATAAGGAAGACACCAAGATTCACCAAAATAGCTCCAAAAAAGGAGACTATTGACATGTTGTATAATTCATCACAAATCATGAGAGTTATCACAAAAATAAGTGATCAAAAAAGTGTCTCCATAAAAGAAGGTAAGGTGCTAAGAAAGGGGCCTTGATGGAGACATGGCATAAACTACAAGTGTGTCAAAGTGCTAATGCACAAACTAGAATCAAACATGTCGTGGGTTGATGGAAGAGGAAAAAAATGGTGAAAAAATCCATCATTTATGCAAAAAAAACACTGAAAAAGATTAGCTACCAAAAAATGACAACCTAAAAATCACATGTAAAGGGATGTTAGACTCAACCAAAAACATGTTTAAGATAGTGAAGTGAAATAGTGGCATAATTAGTATAATGTAGGCCAACAAGGAGTAATATGGGCCAAAAATCATGCAAATAATATGTTGGTCACAACTGCAAAATGCATCCAAAAATTACAATGGGAAAGTAAAACAAAAGAAGAAACAACCCCCCACATATTATTATATTAGCCCCCCTCAAATTTGGCACTTTATTATTTTAGTGCATTTAAAAAAAGCAAATGACACCAATAGATCTAGCGTAAAATCATACACTTTTGAAAAAAAATAGCACTCAATTTTGAGTTAACAATCAATAGATATAGTTTTTACAATATTTATCATCATAATTGGGTCAAAAATAAAATATTGAATTAAAAATTATTAAATACTTGGAGAAAATTAAATTATTTATACTAGATATGGAAAAAATAGATTTGAGGAAATTTTCAGCAAAGGAAAACAATAATATTCTACATAGATCAATCTTCCACATTGATTTTTCACTCTAAATACAAGATCTATTTCTTTACTCTATCGTGCATAAAAAATCCATAGAAAAATAGATTCGTAGAGTCAAATTAAGATCTACATATCTCCTTGGATACTTATCATAATCCTTATTATGACCATGTTATGAAAACCTCTCAAATTCCTTTTTCCATCAATTAATTTTTTTTTTGAATCAGACACCTATATGAGGAGAAAATTGATCTGCAAGATGGTCAAAATTTTATCAAAAAAAACTTTATAATTTATCCCAAAAAATGTATGGCCAACACAACACATCTAAAAAACTCAAATAAAAATCATTATGACTAATTATATCTAAATATAACAAATTTAAGCACACCCAAATCCAAAAACCCTACATAATAGAGGGGTTTTGAATATGAAAAAAAACTTAGATTTGAAAAGGAACGATATAACTTATCTGAGGAGTGGACAAACATCATAAAAAATGGTAGTTGGAGCACACTATGACACCATGATAGAGTTAATAATACTCTTCAATCAATATCTCTCCAAGAATCCATTACCATAGCCATGAAGCTTACGCATTGCTCATAAAGAATAAACTTTCTATTCATATAAATAGATTATACAATGATGAAATTATTGTCCATGTCTTAGCCTTAGGTATAAAAGCACATTTATAGAAGGAAAGTAGATAAATCCCAAGATCATCATACATGTGGGACTAACTTACCCAATGTACACAAATAGACCTAAGCATAGATTAACTCCAACACCTGATTTTCTCTCACTCTATTCATTTTTCCTTGGTATTTTGGTTCTAAAATTAGCATGTATCACCCTATCTTACCAATTGTCCAAGTGATTTAATAAGTTAAGAAGAATTCATTTATTTTGATTATCTTACAATTATTTATTTTTTCTCTTTAGTTTTGTATCCTTAGGGTTTATCAAAAGTAGCCTATGCACCCTTCAATCAAAACTATAAATACAATAGACAACCATTCAACAATAAAGGTAAGTAAAGGTAGGTTATTTTCAAAATTATTTCCATTATTTTATTTCAATGATTTACATTCCACATTTATTTTTACTTTATAATACAATTTATTTAGCTCAATGTTATTTTTTTCTATGTTCTTTTCTTGAAGCACCTATTGGCTAATTTTGGCCAAGATACAGAACTTGACATTGTAGTAAATATTCTAGGGGTCTTGGTGTTAAACAAGAAGATGAGTAGAGTTCATGTTGAATAAAGGATCCAATAGTAGGAGAAAAGATCTCATGTAGCCTGCAAAGCTTTTGAAACACTTTAAGTTAACTTAAAGTGTAGTTTGTCTAAATTCAATAAAGTAGGTCTCCATGGTGGTCATGACATTCACAATAGTGAATAGGTTTTGAAAAAGCCTCAAGAGTTCATTTTAGCCTTAGATATTTATATAAAAGATCAATCACAAGTCTAAATATACTAGGCCATCCTTAAGACATCATGCAAAAATAGAGCAGATCAGTTCATTTGTGAATTTTATAAGTGCACCTTAGATAGCCTCATGAGCCAAAATATTACAATTCTATGGAGTTCTTCATGCCAGGAACATGCTATGCAAGTTTCATGCCCACGTGAGATTTCTATATTAAAATATAAGTGTTTAAATATGAGCTTGCAAAATGAGACATCCATTGGAGTGTCAAGTTTGAGGTTCACAAAATAACCGTTTAGATTCAAAAAATCCTTAAAAGGTTTGAAGTTGATCAAGATATAATGGTCCACATGAGCTCATATATTGAAAAGTAAGATTTAATTGTTTACACTAAGGTCAAATGAGTCAAAATGTCCCTATGTTAAAATACCTTAAAAGGATGTAAGTTGGACAAGATCTAATGGTGTGGATTCACCAAGTGGAGATCTAATGGCATGAGATGACTGACACAGAGGTAGGCCTAATTTAGATCAATAATTAGCATTCAATCATACCAATGATCCAATAGTTTATAGAAACTAGAAAGAAAGTAGGCTCAGGTAGATCAAAGGCTCATGTTGCTTTGTATATTATGATCCAATGGTGTGACTTAAAGTCAGAAAGTTAGAAGATCTATATCAAGGGCTCACATTCATTCATGCATAATGATCCAATGGTGCAAGCAAGGTCAACAAGATCAGCGTATCTCAAGGATAGGAAAGTGATTACCAAGTGTTATTAGCTCATTAGGATCCTAGTAAAATCAATGGTCCACATGCATCTCATACAAAGTAAATCAATGAGTGAGGTTTAAAGTTGAAAGAGTAAAGGATCTTTGATGGGAGGTTGAACATGTGACTAGGATGAAACTAGGGAAAACAAGTCTTACAGGGGTCATCCCACTACCATTAAATATCATTAAAGCATCATTAAAATGACATAGAAATGTATTTAGGTAAAAAAAACATAAAAGGATGTCATTAAATCTAAATATAGATCACTGGTTCAAAGATTCATGGCATACAGGGTTCATTCTATAGCTATGTTCACCATTCTTTAAAGGAAACCTATCTATGATAAATTTATCACTTTATATAGATACTTAGAGTCAAAAATAGGTATTTTATACCTATAGGAGATAAAAATAATCTATGTATTCTATTGGTCTACATTGATATTAGTAGCTACTGTAAAACTAATAAGGGAGATTGGTTTCTATCTATAGAAAAGATCTGGTCTAGATTTGAAAAAGGGTAGGTGTCTGGGATCATGAAGAGGGTCCTCATCCTTTAGTATGGTATTATTTTTGACAAAAAACCACCTAAAATTCACAAAACCATGATTATGTTATATCCATGAGCATGAATTTTTATCTTCAAGTGAGAGATGGCATGGAGGATTAAAGAAAAGGTCTAGTGTTGGGAGTTGTATCTAGGAGCATTCAATACATTCCCAGAGCCTTATGGAACCTATTCAACTTGGTAGGTAAAAAAAAGTATCCTAATTGATCAAAAGGTGGTGGATCATTCAAACAAAATTTGAAAACTCAAGTTTTAATTAATGATCTTGGAAGGTGTGTTCCCTCTTTTGATGACATGCTCCCACATTCTTTCTCTCTCTCCCTTCTCTTATATATCCTAGTTCTCCAGTGTGGGGATTCTTAGATCTTATGATTTTTCATTATTTTATAGGAAAATAATACTAATTGAGACTCTTTAAAAAGTGTACTAATTTTATATGGTTCAACCCTATCAAAATATTATAAGAACTACGTTTTGAAGTAATAAGATCAACTCTTTGCCTATCTCTTATATTCAGTTAGTACTTAGTATGCTTGTGTATGGTGAATTTTTGAAGGAGAATATTCCTAGTTTACTACCCTTCTACTTACCTCTTTGAGTGTGTTTTCAAGCTAACTTGTAGGTCTAAATTAGCGTTCTACCTAGAACCTCTTCTATGAAATATTTATGCAACTAGTGAGATTGTGAGCCTGTGTGACCTATAGTTGTCTTGTGTTGATTCAATGTGGGTTCAAGCTTATATGAGTGTCCATTTAAATTTTTTTCATCACCTTTTATCCTTCTTAGGATCCCTTAACCCTATTTATAACCCTTTTACCTATGAATCATTAGTTTAGCATTAGTTTTAGGTGAGCATCAAAGAGGAAGCCAACCTACTCCTAAGGTCCAACCCCACTACAGGTGACCCATAGCCTGGAGTTGTTACCATTGTGTAGATCAATTGGAAATGGACTAAAAAACCCTCTTCAAGGGTTTAGATTGATCCTAAAATATTTTTTGGCATACCCAATGGGACTACAATTCAAATAAGATTGATCAAAGTTAATGTTGGTTTAATCAAATTTGTAGTAGTTAAGCTCCCAAACAACAACATCTAGCAACTCCAAAAGTAAGATTAAACATTATGATAGTAGAATAGTGACTTCATCTCATGCAAAAGGTGACAAAAAGGTTATATTCAAGAGGTATTCCCTTTTAATTTATTTAACTACCTTTAAATTCATCAAAAAGATTACGGTTTGCCAATACACATCCATATCAGGGAACCGTTACTCCTAAGTGATTCTCAAGGCCTACCCCTACAAGGAGATCCTTGTAAATCCTTTTATACCCATGGTAGCCCTTAGATCTTTTTCCCTTTGTGGATTTTAATGTCCAAATCCCTTTAGACCTTGACCAATATGATCATATCCTAGTTGCATCTCTCAAAATTGTTCCTTATTATACTAGTTACCAAGCTATAACACCTTTTGAGAACCTCATGGACATATCCAATTTTTGAAATATCCATAATGTCACTGAGGAAAATATATCTGTTAGGTTATTATCTACTTATTTTAAAAGAAAGGCCCTATATTGGTATAGAGGCCTTGTTGCTAATTCCATTCAAACATGGGACCAATTAGGTGATGCCTTGTGAAAAAGCTTTGAGGGAAAAAGTGACTATTTTTCACTTGTAGAGAAACTAACTACTTTTAAGAGAACTCCTCATGAATTCATGTAAGACTTCAACACAAGGTTCTAAAAAACTTGGGACAAAATTCTTGTCTTAGTTAGACCAACCCATAACTTTGCCTTTCTATACTATTTAAAAGCCCTGGATAGTGAGATAGTAGTGATGATCCAATCCATGGGAGGGAATATAATTAAAAATATTTATGAGGTGGCCATAAAAGTAGAAAATTATCTAGTATAAGTTAGAAAACTTACACCTAGGCCACCAATGCCTTTATTTTCTAAAATTAGACCACCTCCTATTGTTATCCCTCCAGTTGATGTCATTCCTCCTACACCAATAACTGATTCAATACCTACACCAAAATAAGAGCAAGCGTCCACTAGTGGATATAGTGTTTCCCAAGAGAAAATAAATTTCAAGAGCTCAAGAGCATGTTCCAATCCTTGGGAAATGAGCTAGTAAATGTAAGGTTCATATTAACATCATCAACAACCTTTTCAAGCAAATAGGCCACCATATAAAGGGAACTACCAAGGCCAAATCCAAGGTTAAAACCAAGGACAAGGAAACATGGATATAATAGGCAAAATAACTACAATCCTAATATTGCAAGCACTTCTAACACTTTGGTCCCAGTTTAAAATAATGTGGCTCAAGAAGCTAAAGGTACCATGCCTTGGAATTAGTATTTTGGGAAATCCATTATCCCAACCACTAATTTCACCCAATATTTCAATGATCAATGGTAGTAAGATGCTAATTTTAGGTACAACCAAGCTCTTATGGCCCAAAACATAGAGGTACCTATGATGGCCAAGCCATAAGAGCCTCAACAAGGTTAAAATATTGATCAAGGACAAAGCCAGTTGGGTGCTACAATAGTGAATTATGAGCAAATGGAGTGTTATGCACTCAATCAACATGATAACTCTAGCCAAGTTTATATTCTAGTGGTATCAAATATAAAATCCAAAATAAGGAATATGGATGGTAATTAGGAACCAAACAAGGAGCCTCCTACCATTACTCCTTCAATATCTAAGCTAGTTGGACTAGCTTCTATTCCAAATGTCCTAATAGTTCTAACGATTTAAAATTAGGGAAATGTCTCAGTCCCTCAAAAATCACAAGCTCAAGGTATGGTTGTGACCCCTAAAGCACAACCAAAGGTTGGTGGTTTGCCTATCAACATTATGGAACAAATGAATAAGTCAAAAGTGAGTGTGCCAATATGGGATATACTTTCCATGCCTAGCCAGGTAGATATTCTTCAAGAAGGTTTGTTCAAGATTAATATTTCACAAATTGTAGAAAAGCCATCAAGCAAGGTGAATGATGTTCTCACCAATGAAACCAAAGGATAAAGTGAAGGGTAATTAGGTAAGGTGGTCAAACCTCATTCCTTCTACATTTTAGTAGTCATTGATGGCTCTTTGGTGCATAATTACTTGATAGATAGTGGGGCTAGCACCTCAGTAATGCCAAAGTCTATAACAGAACAACTTGGTCTAGAGTATGAGCTCCAATCTAAGGAAGTGTTGTAGCTTGATGGTTCTTCCACCAAGCCATTTGGTATAATAAAAGACCTAAAATTGGCCCTACATGCTTTTCTTAGTGTCTTAGGAAGATAACTCACATGCATGTACACCTCCACTTTAAAAGAGCTGGCTCTAAAATATGGCACACTTTTTGGAAATAAGATAATTCCCCCAAGGTTTGGATAGAACCAAAAGAAGGTATTTGAGACATCAATCCATACCTTATGAATTGGTTGGTGGTGTCCTTTTTAGAAAGGACCTCAATAAGGTAATCCTTAGGTGCATAGATGATGACCAAGAGACCAAAATCTTGGAGTAATTTCATGATGGACCTACAGGACTCTATTTTACACCTAGAACCATAGATAAAAAGGTAATGAGAGCTAGTTATTACTATGTCAATGTTTTCAATGATGCTCATGCATGGGTTAGAAAATGCAAAAGTGTGTTCTCTTTATAGGAAAGTAGAAACTAGTAGCCCTTCCACTCAATCTAATTCAGGTGGAGTAACCCTTCATGTAGTGGGGACTAGACTTCATAGCGATGATCAATCCACCATCAAGTGTAGGGCATAAATGGGTGCTCACTACAAATGACTACTTCATTAGGTAGTTGTATGCTTTGAAGGAGACTAGTGAGGGTGTAATTATGGATTTATATGATAGCATTGTGACCAAGTTTGGTTTCCCAGCCACTATAATTTTAGATAATGCCTTAGCACTCCTTATCATGATGATAAGTGAATGGGATCTTAAACTGGGCATCTACCTTAACACCTTTTCCAACTACTATCCTCAAGTAAATGGACTAGTAGAGTCCACAAACAAAAATCTATTAAGGATCATCAGGAGGACCCAGAGAGCATGACACACTAGATAACCTTATGGGTTGGTAGAGTGACTCCGAGAGCTACTATTAGAAATTATCCACATGTTATTGTGTATGAAAGGAAGCTAAATTTCATATCTTCCTTGATCTATGTTCATTATAGTTAGGCCATAAACTTTAGTTGATGGAGGATGAGCTTATGAATGTGAGGATGACAGAACTCATGGAGTTGGAAGAAACTAGGGACCTTGATTTGAATACTTTAGAGTCACATCAAGATCAAGTCAAATAATATTTTGACAAGAGAGATATAACAAGGATTTTTAGGGAAGGGGATCTAGTCCTCAAGTGGGGCTCAAATAAGGCCAAGCTAGGCAACCATACCAAGTTTGATAGCTTGTGGAGGGGTCCTTATTTGATCCATGAATGCAGGGATCATAATGTTTTTTAGCTTACTCAACTAGATGGAGAAGTATTACCCATCCTAGTCAATGGAATTCATTTTAAGCCTTGTTATTAAAAACATTACATCCATTGTAACATATTGTATATACTAGAGTAGCTTTTTTATGCTTTCCTCTAAGTGCCTTGTGCACATTTTATTTTTTGCTATGTGTTTTTCTTTTAAAAGTGCCTTGGGAACTTTATTATTCTATTTTATTTTGTTCTTGTTGTTTCAAGAGAGGTTCCAGATAGGGGTAGCTTTGGACTATCTTCATGATTATTTTAGAGAAGACTTGGGACTCCAAATGCCCAATAGATTAGTTTAAGGCCATTAGTCTTGCATAAAAGGCATGCAACCCCATGATGTCACTAGAAATTTTGGCCAATTTTATCCCACATACAAAACTTGGCATTGCCTTAAAGATTTTATGGGTCTTGGTGTGAAGAAAGAAGCTGAGTAGAGTTCATATTGAATAAAGGGTCAAATAGTAAGAGAAAATATCTCATGTAGCCTGTAAAGATTTTGAAACACTTTAAGTTAACATAAAGTGTAGTATGTCTATAGTTAATAAAGTAGGTCTCCATGGTGGTCATGACATTCAAGAGCATGAAGTAGTTTTTCACAAGCCTCAAGAGTTCATCTGAGCCTTGAAGATTCATTCAAGGTCTCCAAGATCATCTTTCCAATTAACCACTTCTCATGGGTAGCTAATCTAGTACTGATAAGGAAAAATAATGGGGAGATTAGGCTATGTGTGGACTTTAGGGATCTAAATTGGGTTTCTTTAAAGGATCACTATCCCCTACCATCCATAGAGCAAATCCTTTAAATAGTTATTGGTTTAGAATGCTTCTCTCTCTTAGATGGGTATTCAGGTTATAACCAAGTGCTAGTGAGAGAGGAAGTTCAATACAAGTTTGCCTTCACCACCAAGTGGGGCATATTTACTTACCAAAAGATGCCTTTTGGATTATCTAATGCTAAGGTAAACTTTCAAAGACAAATGGACATGGATTTATAAGGGATGTTAGATCAAATGGTATTAGTCTACTTGGATGACATCATAGTCTTTTCCAAGAAAGCTAGTGAGCACATAGATCATCTAAGGCTAATATTATAGAGATGTAGAGAGTATGGGATCTCTTAAAATCCTAGTAAACATGTGTTCTTTATGCATGAAGGTAAGATATTGGGTCACATTATTTAAAAATAAGGATTATCCATTGACCTTAATAGATTAATTGTTATCTTATCCTTATCCTTGTCAAAGCATAAGAAGGGGATTTAGAGATTCCTTGAGAAGATCAACTCTGTGAAAAGGTTCATACCTAGTTTTGCAAACTTGGTCAAACCTATCAGCACCATTCTAAAGAAGATCCAAGTGTTTGATTAGTATAATGAAGGAAAGTTATATTTTGAGGCTATCAAGCAAGCCATTACCCCACCCCTCTGACTCATAAATCCTGACTTCTCTAAGGACTTCATCTTGTACACCTTTGCCAATGTTGACAATATATGAGCTATGTTGATGCAGAAGAATAGTGAAGGAATGGAGTAGCCAATTGCATTTTTAGTCAAATATTAGAAGGATATGAGGTGAGGTATACTTTCAATGAAAATTAGTTGTAAGGTTGTGGAGCTAAAAGCTTCACTGATGTAGACATTAGAGGAGGGTGTTGAGTGTCACAGTCATCGGCATCGGTCAGGCCAATCGATGTCAGTCAGGTGGAGACAGGAAGCTATCGATGATGGTCATAGATTGGCTGACGTCAGTCACCCCTAGGTAGATAGGGACCGACGTCAGTCGCCTATGTGGTTCTAAACTGTGAGTTCCACAGACAGTTCGTTAACAAATCAGTTGTTTGCATGAAGAAGGCTAATTTTAGTCTTGAGCTATGGATCTAATTATTGTAATTCGGTGTCTAATTATTGTTTGCATGAGATCTATAGAATAGACTCATGGGATGTATTGTAATTTGTGCTAGAGAGTAAGAGAGAAAAAATTAGCTCCTTCAGAGTGAAGAGAGCATTAGTGTGTTCCTCCTAGTGCCATAATGCCAAGTATGGGTGCTGGTTTAGAGAATCAAAAGAATTCTTCATGTATGTAGGATCTTGGTTAGCAGGTGTGCAAGGCCATATTTGGAGATCTGCATGGTCAGTAAGATCATTGATTTGTAGGTGTGTGTGTGTGGGAGGTCAAAGGAGATCTGCAGGTGGCAGCAGGATCAAGGTGACAGCAACACAATAGGTAACAAGATCAAGAGAGATCTACTTGGAGTACGATGTGTACTCAGTTATAGAGCATAGAGGAAGGCAAGGTAGATCCTTCCAAAGTAAGATCATTTGAGTTACAAGTTGTTACAAGTTCATGGGAGATCTACTTGGAGTACGTTGTGTACTCAGTTGAGTATGTGGGTATACTCAGTGTACTGACAGTATTGTTGCTGACTGGTTGATTGGCGGTGTTGTTACTGGCTGGTGGAGGTGAACACCAACTCTATGTTTGAGTTGTGTGTTGAGACCATAATTGAGAGAGTGAGCTCTTGAAGGTGAATTATTGAACACTTGGATTGGGAGGCTTGTAAGGTGGGAAGAGTGTGGCATCTCTTCATTTGTAATTCTCTTCTGGAAGAGTATTAATACAATTGGGTATTGTCTCTCATATTCTATGTTATTTGTAAATTCTAGTTACTTGTGCTTCTGGTTTAATTCTGCATGTTAAGTTGCTTGTACATGGTAATCAATTATGCTTCCTAGATCCTAACAGTGAGTCAGAGCATGTTTGTTGTTCTAGATTCCTGACAAAGTGGTATCAAAGCTAAGGTTGTAGGGAGCAGGTTTGTGTTTGATTATAGGTCACTCTCAGGGGTTTTTGATTGAGTGGGAGTATAGCAACGGTAGAAGAAATTATGGAGGAATTGAAAAGCATGAATGGTCAATTACGGTGTTATGGAAAGAAAGAGCAGGTAAAGAAAGATTGTTGGTTGGTAGCAGATCAACATGAAGGAATTGAAGAAGTAGATGTTGCAGGTGTTATTGCACAAGATGCTCTAGGATGTTTCTTGGATAAAGTAGAATCTTGGTTTATAGATTTTATTGCCTCTTTCCATGCAACCCAAATTAGAGGGGTTGGTGAGCCTTGTCATATTATTGGCAAAGGCGAAGTGTGGTTGAAATTGCAGATGGCCAACACATGGGTGTTGAAGGAGGTCATGCAGGTCTTAGTCTTGGAAATGTAGCTAATTTATTTAGGAAAGTTGGTGGATGAGAGATGCACAGGAACTCTCATAGTGGATTCTTGGAATGTTACCAAGGATGCACTTGAATTAGCATGTGGTAAGAAAGCAGGTACTCTTTATCTACTTGCTTGTATTACTGATTCCACTTCTATTGCATAGGTGTGGCTTTATAGGCTTGGTCACATAAGTGAGAAGGGAATGGATGTTCTTGAGTCAAATGGTAAGAGATCAGCTTTGGAGAACATATATCGATATTTCTATGAGCAGTGGGTTGCTACAAGAAAGGATTATGTTTATTGCAGGAAAAGGAAGACTGATGTATTTGATAGACTTAAGAACTGGAAAGCCTTGGTGTTCTTGGAGGAGATGACGGATAGAGATCAGCAGAGGGGGCTAGATACTTTTGAGTGGGGCAGTTTGGACATGGGTATGATTCAAAGAAAGCTTGCGGGTAAAAAGTCATCACTCACAGGCAAACACAGGTACCGACATCGATCAAGAGTAACAGACATCGAATAGATAGGCACCAACATCAGTCATGTGAAGAATAGAGAACTCGATGGTGTCAGGTAGGTGGAGACCGATGTTGGTAGGACAATTGGCGTTAGCAATCAGTCAGTCGCATGGGACTGATGTCGGTCGGATGTAGACTGTGTGGTGATCGAGGTCACTCACTGAAACAGATTTTAGGTAGACAACAAGCTATCAAGGAGTCTCAGACACCCATGTGGAGGACTGAAAGGTTAAGTAAGCCTCAAATTCATTATTTCTCTTCTTTATACTCATTTCTCACTACAGAGCAGGAAGGATCCAAGAAACAATGGGAGCATGGCATGATTAGGATGTAAAACCAAATGGGAGATTTGGTAGGGTTGCCAGCCGGTATGAAAGCACTGAAAGACAAATGGATACCTTAGTTAAAGAATAGAGAGAATGGATATGTGAGATAGAAAGCTAGGTCATATGGTCTTGAGGAAGCTATAGGATAGTGGTATAGGATTTGACAGGTGGATGACAAAGCAGGGCTTTAGTCAATGTCAGTGTAACCATTGTGTTTATCTTACCAGGTGGATGATGGTCGTAACATTATCCTATTACTGTATGTGGGTGATATGCTAGCTGAAGGTTCAGACATATAGGGTTTTGTTGAGCTAAGGGTAAGGTTAGTTCAGTGGTTTACCATGAAGGATTTGGGAGCAGCAAAATTCTTTGGCATGAGTATCCTAGAGACAGGGAGATCACAAGCTGATGTTGTCATAGGATGATTGTGTGAAGGTAGTGCAGGATGCAAAATCAGGTAGCACACCTATGGATGGACAATTCACAGAATAGGGTCCCCAATCACATGATGAGGTTGAGTATGTGTACTCCCTGAGTTTTCCCCAGTAGTGGGTATTGTTAGAAAGTTTGGAGCTGATCCAGGAAAGAAGCACTGGAGGGCAGTTCAGTAGATTCTTAGGTATCTGAGAGGGACCAGTAGTAGGTCGACATGTTATGTAGGGTCAAGTTCTTTTCTACATGGGTTTGTAGATGAGAATGCGGTAGGTTACTTGGATGACAGGAGGTGCACCACAAGATTTGTGGTGGTTGGTCTTCAAAGTTGAGCTTAAAGAGGGATACAAGCTAGGAAATAGATTAGATGGGGTATAGGTACAGTGTAGTGATTTATCTCCAAGTGGGAGATTGTTAGGTTGTGGAGCTAAAACCTTCACTGATGTAGACATTAGAGAAGGGTGCTGAGTGTCACAGTCACCGGCATTAGTGAAGTGGAGACAGGAAGCTGATGATGACGGTCATAGATCGGCCGACATCGGTCACCCCCAAGTAGACATGCACCGATGTCGGTCACCTGTGTGGTTCCAAACTGCGAGTTCCACGAATAGTTCATTAACAAACTGATTGTTTGCATGAAGAAGGCTAATTTTAGTCTTGAGCTACAGATCTAATTATTATAATTAGGTGTCTAATTATTATTTGCATGAGATCTATATAATAAACTCATGGGCTGTATTGTAATTTGTGCTAGAGAGTAAGAGAGCAAAAATTAGCTCCTTCAGAGTGAAGAGAGCATTGGTGTGTTCTTCCTAGTGCCATAGTGCCAAGTATGGGTGCTAGTTTGGAGAATCAGAAGGATTCTTCATGTATGTAGGATCTTGGTCAGCAGGTGTGCAAGGCCATGTTTAGAGATCTGCATGGTAAGTAAGATCATTGATTTGTAGGTGTGTGTGTGTACGAGGTCAAAGGAGATCTACAAGTGGTAGCAGGATCAAGATGATAATAACACAACAGGTAGCAAGATCAGGAGAGATCTACTTGGAGTACAATGTGTACTCGGTTATAGAGCATAGAGGAAGGCAAGGTAGATCCTTCCAAAGTAAGATCATTCAAGTTGTAGGTTGTTGCAAGTTCATGGGAGATCTACTTGGAGTATGTTGTGTACTTAGTTGAGTATGTGGGTATACTCGGTGTACTAGTAGTATTGTTGCTAACTGGTTGACTGGCGGTGTTGTTACTGGCTGGTGGAGGTGAACACTAACTCTGTGTTTGAGTTGTGTGTTGGGACCATAATTGAGAGAGTGAGCTCTTGAAGGTGAATTATTGAACACTTGGTGTGGGAAGCCTGTAAGGTGGGAAGAGTGTGGCATCTCTTCATTTATAATTCTCTTCTGGAAGAGTATTTATACAATTGGGTATTGTGTCTCATATTCTATGTTATTTCTAAATTCTAGTTACTTGTGCTTCTAGTTTAATTCTGCATGTTAAGTTGCTTGTACATGGTAATCAATTGTGCTTCCTATATCCTAACAGTGGAGTCAGAGCATGTTTGTTGTTATAGATTCCTGACAGTAGTTTCTTTTAGATTTGAGGAATCTCAAAAAGTTTAGACTGATGCTCTCTAATAACATGATCCATCTTCTAGTCTCATCCTAGAGTTAGGGACTTCCTCCTTACTAAGGACTTAGATGAGAAAAGAGCAAGTTCAATCACCAAAGTCATGGAATATGATGTGGAGATCAAGGTCACTAGTTGGTTAGAGGTAAGGGCTTGTGTGAGAAAATGGTAGATGACCTCCAGGAGGATAAGGAAGCTATTTTGGTGACCTAAGATAACTCACATGCATGTACACCTCCACTTCAAAATAGCTAGCTCTAAAATATGGCACACTTCTTGCTAATAAGATAATTCCCCCAAGGTTTGGATAGAGCTAAAATTAGGTATTTCATATTTCAATCTATACCTTATGCATTGGTTGGTGGTGTCCTTTTTAGAAAGGACCTCAATAAATTAATCCTTAGGTGCATAGATGATGACTAAGTGACCAAAATATTGGAGTAATTTCATGATGGGCCTACATGAGTCTATTTTACACCTAGAATCATAGCTATAAAGGTAATGAGAGATATTTATTACTAGGTCAATATTTTCAATGATGCTCATGCATGGGTTAGAAAATGCCAGAAGTGTGTTCTCTTTAACAGAAAGCAGAAACTAGTAGCCCTTCCACTCAATCTAATTTAGGTGGAGTAACCCTTCATGCAGTGGGGGTAGACTTCATAGGGATGATCAATCCACCATAAAGTGTAGGGCATAAATGGGTTCTCACTACAAATGACTACTTCATCAAGTGTTTGGATGCTTTGAAGCAGGCTAATGAGGGTAAAATTATGGATTTCTATGATAACATTATGACCAGGTTTGGTTTCCTAGCTGCTATAATTTTAGACAATGCCTTAGAATTCCTTATCATGAAGATAAGTGAATGTGATCTTAAACTATGCATCTACCTCAACACCTCCTCCAACTAGTATCCTCAAGGAAATAGACTAGTAGAGTCCACAAAAAAAAACCTATTAAGCATCATTAGGAGGATCTAGAGAACATGGCACACCAAGATAAAGATAACCTTATGGGCTGGTAGAGTGACTCCTAGAGCTACTATTGGTAATTCTACACATGTTATTTTGTATGGAAGGGAAGCCAAATTTCATATCTCCCTTGATCTATGTTCATTAGATTTAGCCCATCAACTTGAGTTGATGGAGGATGAGCCTATGAATGTGAGGATTATAGAACTCATGGAGTTGGAAAAAACCAGGGACCTTACTTTGAAGACTTTAGAGTCACATCAAGATCAAGTCAAAAAATATTTTGAAAAGAGAGCTATAATAAGGAGTTTTAGGGAAGGGGATATAGTCCTCAAGTGGGGCTAAAATAAGGCCAAGCTAGGAAAACATACCAAGTTTGACAGCTTGTGGAGGGTTCCTTATTTGATCCATGAATGTAGGGATCATAATGCTTTTTAGCTTACTTAACTAGATGGATAAATATTACCCATCCCAGTCAATGGAATTCATTTGAAGCCTTGTTATTAAAAACATTACATCTATTGTAACATATTGTATATACCAGAGTAGATTTTTTATGCTTTCCTCTAAGTGCTTTATGCACATTTTCTTTTTTGCTATGTGTTTCCCTTTTAAAAGTGCCTTGGGAACTTTATTATTCTATTTTATTATGTTCTTATTGCTTCAAGAGAGGTTCCAGATAGGGGTGGCTTTGGACTATCTTCATGATTAGTTGAGAGAAGACTTTGGACTCCATATGCCCAATGGATTAGTTTAAGGACATTAGTCTTACATATAAGGCATGAAACCAAAGGATGTCACCATAAATTTTGGCCAATTTTATCCCACATACAAAACTTGACATTGCAATAAATATTTTAGGGGTCTTGGTGTGTAGTAAGAAGCTAAGTAGAGTTTATGTTGAACAAAGGATCTAATAGTAAGAGAAAATATCTCATGTAGCTTACAAAGATTTTGAAACACTTTAAGTTAAATTAAAGTGTAGTATGTCTAAATTTAATAAATAAGGTCTCCATGGTGTTCATGACATTCAAGAGCATGAAGTAGGTTTTCACAAGCCTCAGGAGTTCATCCAAGCCTTGGATATTCATGCAAAATATCAAAGACAAGTCTAAATGGACCAGGTCATCCTCAAGACATCACATAAAAATGAAATAGACCATTTCATTTATGCATTTTATAAGTGCAACTTAGATAGCCTTGTGAGACAAAATATTGTAGTGCCATGGATTTTTTAATTCCAAGAACATGCTCTATAAGTTTCATGCCTACACAAGCTTTCTATCTAAAAATATAAGTGTTCAAAGATAGGCTTATAGAATGAGACATCCACATGAATGTCAAGTTTAATATTTTTAAAATGACTGTTTGGATTCAAAAACTCCTATTGTCCATTTTTGGCCCACATATAAAGATATTACATGGTTTGATGAAGTAGTGGATGAAAGGCTTAGAAATGAGTCTAGAAATGCAAATGGAGGGATCCAAGAAAGATATAATATGTTTTGAGCATTCAAAATCATGGACCAATTTGATTAAATCTTAAGAATCCATCAAAACCTTGAATAATGATCAAAAGATGAGATTTTCAAATTTAAGAGCCAAACCATCACTAAGATGTCATGCAACAAAAAATAGACCAGTCCACTTGTGCAATTTTTATCTTTGCTAAAAAATCCTTGTATGACCAATAAATCATGCATAATTATAGTTATACATGCTAGGATCATCATTTAAAAATTTCATGCCTTCATGAGCTTTTTGGCTCAAGTTATAAGCTTCTAAATTTGGACCTGCAACATAAGACATTCATGATAATGTCAATTTTAAGCTTGAGTAAAAAAAGTAATTTTTAGATTAAATTTAAAGTTCACACAAACATTAATGATGGTCATACAATCATAATTTGATAGGATTTTATATGTCATATTTAAGCTTTTGAAGTAGCCATTAGATTTTAAATAGTGGGTCCAAACAGATCAATGATCCTCCTCAATTGTAAATCTTGATCTAATGGTTTGAGATGAGTCAAAAAATCTATGAGATTGAGAGGTTGATATGTGGCATAAGTGTATGAAGCTATAGAATGATAATGAATCTTGAGAATCAATGCATGTTTGACATGTGACACCATCTTGAAAGAAGTTGATAGGTCAAAGGCAAGATCAATGGCTCTCACTCAATCATATAGATTAAAATCAATAAAGTGAAATAAGTCAATGATTTAATGAGTTGAGTCATATATCGACAACCAATTAGAATAAGAAGAGCCCAAAACTTTTAATAAAAGGTGAGAAGCCATTTTTGATAGAAGCAAATAATTCTTGCAAGATCATCCTATTTCAATTGATGCTTGATCAAATGCCATTAAAGGGACATAGCCATGTAACCAAGGTGATCAAAACTATAAAATACCACCACTAAGGCTAAATACAGACCTCTAGTTTGTAAATTTGTATCATGTAGGGTTATTTTTGCAACAGTGTTCATAATTTTTAAGAAGGATCTGCATATAGAATGAATTCTCAGTACCTGCAAAGATAGAATGGGTCTATTTGGATATATTATAATCTATAAAAAGTGTTATATAGTCTATAGGTATGTATTAATATAAAGGCTATAGGAAAACAAATAATCTTATATTGATTTTCCATTTATAGATGAACCTATGATCCACACATGAAAATGGAGTAGATATGTGATAAATGCAAAAGGGCTCATATGTCAACGTGGCTACATCATCAAAAATATAGGTACTAACCACCATTCATGGCATAACACTGTCAGTATCAAGATTTGAGGATTTGATCCTCATGAACATGTCAAGTGGACTTAGGGTCCTAGTGAACGGGTAGTTGAAGAAGTAGTTTAGAGCATTAATTCCACTAAAAAAAACTTTATCATCATGTAGAACTAGTGGGATCTCTCAACCAATGAGGAGAGTTTGAAGGATATTGGAGCTAATCAATGATTACCTATTGATGATGAACTAGTCATGATTGGACCAAAGGATGGTGGAACATCCCTTGAAAGTTGGTAGGTCATTAATTATTCTTAAAACAAGCCCCCTCTTCTCTCTTCTCCCATTCTCCTATGTTATCCCATTCTCTTCTCCTTGGGAAAAGGTTCTTAGATTTTAGAATTTTTATCTTTTTGGGTGATAGGGATACTCTTTGAGATATTACAAAATATGCTCATCTTGATTAGGCTTGACCATGTCAAGCATTTATAAGAACTACCTCTTGATGCAATATAGGATTTTCTTTGCCTATTTCTTGCCTTGGATTTGTGTTGAGTGAGTTGTGCACTATGGCATTTTGTGAAGGAGAATATTCCTCATCCATGGTCCTTCTTTATTCCTCCTTTTCTAGAGTACATTCAAGATGAGTTGTAGGTCTAAATTAGTATTCTTTTTGCCATTAATGTGAGCTTTCATTGAATATTAAAACTCATCTTTGTTTACATTCATTTCTTCCTAAACATCTTCTATGAAATACTAATGTAAATAGCTTGATATTGAGGTTGTGTGAGCTAGCATTGTATTTTATAAATCTAGTGTGGGTTAAAGCTTATTGGAGTCTCCCATTTTTATTTGGTGTATTTCTTGGTTAACTTTCTTAGGAGCCCTTATTCTCTTTTTAACGCTTTTCCCTACGAAACATTAGTTTAGGTGAGCATTGAAGAGGAAGCTGACCTCATCCAAAGGCTCAACCTCACTATAGGATACCCATATATTGAGGTTGTTCTAGTTTTGTATCTTAGTTGGAGAGAGCCTGAATAACCCTCTACAAGGGTCAAAATTGAGCCTATAATAGTTTATGGCATGCCTAGTGGGACTAAGGTCCAAAGTAGTGGAAGGAGTTTTGGTGTTGTTCTTCTACATATCAACCTTTAGAGGCATTATGCAAATATCAATGGTTAGTCTAAGAATATATCAACTGGTTAAGGATCCTAACTAAGTGCCTAATCATCATGATCTAGTATGTATAATCAATCATCTTTTGATCAATATGCTTATTCTCTACCTCAACATCACACTTATTAGGAAAATAATGTTTATTTGTTCCCCTTAAGTGGACCTAAAACAAACTATCAATCTTATCATGGCATTTTTTCTCCTTCTACCCCTACATATAACCAAGATTAGCCTCCCTTGGATGTAAATCAGTCCTCTATTTCCCCTTGTCAAGAGTAGGATTACCCTGTTACATCCTTGTCAAACGTCAAGCAAGAATTAATAGTTTATATTGATTTGATAAGGGATATTGGTAAGGGTTTGGAGTTTTGTCTAGTCATCCCTATCCATATTCTATAAAAGGCAAGGAGTGATCTTTAGTTAGTGAAGAATAGATGGTTGATTTGTGAAAGTGAACAATGGTCATCTTTTAGGAATGAGGATATAGAAATGATAAGAAACATGGTCCAAAATGAAAACAATATGTTAATATCTTATGAAGAGTAGTAATTTCATTTGGAGCAATCATATTTGCCCTCTCCCCTCCAAGAGCCTCAAGCTCAACCTTTAAGAGTCCAAGAACCCCCTAGTCAACCTTGTCAAATTGCATCCTTGTCAAAACTTAGGGAGGCAATATTGGACCAAGGAAGAACAATCATGAAGATAAATGAGGGGGTCAATCTTAAATAAGAATTCTTTATTCATGCCATGGAAGGGATAAATATATTATTTCAAGAGTTATAAAATGTATGGGCATCTATCGAAGAAACTAACTACCCACATGTTGAGAAGAAATAAATGAAAGGGTGGGTATTGCCCATTAAAGAAGTGTTTGAGCAGTGGGAGAAATAACATGTAAATCCTACACCAATTAGTTTTCTCTATCCTACCCTTATGCCCATTCTCACTTAAGAGCATGAATATATTCCATCTTAGATCCTCTCCTATGACCTTAAATATTTCATACCCTCTCTTGTGAAACCACCCTCTCCCACACCCATTCAAGAAAAGGAGGTGGGCGAGTCTTGCACATTCCCCTCATGGAAATCAATCAACGAGGGCAGAAATAAGAAAAGGGAGGTGTTAATTGAGGTAGTCCATAAACTAGTTATGGTAGAGTATGTTAGAGTTACAATCCACTAAGAGGGGGGTGAATCAGTGGTGACAAATAGTCCAATTCAATTTACAAACCCTTGAAAATACTTAAGCATTCAATATAATTATTCATGAAGCATAAATATCATTCATATTAGTGTAGAATGAACATAATGCAAGATCACATACATAACATAAGATATACATGGCAAACCCTCTTATGGAATAAAAACCACTCTCAAGCCTATAAACACATGGATTATTGTCCTATAATATGATCACAAACAAGAGACTGATCAAGTCCTTCTGATTAGGAACCTTGGTCAAGTCCATCTGACCTAAGGCCTTTAGTGAAACAACATTTCCATAAGGAACACATGCCCCGAAGATGATAAATTCCTTCTGACCACTTTCTTGGTCAATTCCTTCTGACCAAAGGTCTTTAGTGAAACCTTATTTCACAAGGATCAACTTCCCCTAAGGAATATGAAGTCCTTTAGACCCTCCTTAAAAATAACACTTCCACCTTAGAAATAATGTCTTCAACACTTGACGATGAAACTTTGATTATCTAATAACTACAAAAACTCTCTCTCTGACTCATACAAGCCTCTCACATATGTATGCCACAATCTCTCTCCTTATTCACTCAAACAATCCTCATATGCACACTCAAATCTCTTCACATAACTTCAAACTACAAGAACACTATAATATAATCAAAAACATGATCTACAGATCATACACACAATCCTTAATCTCCTCTACTCATCATAGCTATGTAATCTCACTTTCCTCTCCTTTATTTTGCTCTCCAACTCTCTCACATATAAGTCTCTCGCTCACAAATCTAAAAATCACCATATTTGATTTCACTATTTATAGAGCATACTTGATAATAAACACCTTGGTCAAACATAAGGAATACCTTAGACCTTAAGGTATCTCTCACATGAAGACATAGCTTAATATAACTTCATAGGTTGGCCATATCACCTATGGGTCAACCTTAAGTAGATATACCTTTTAATAAGGCCCTTATAGCCCTTATATGTCTCATGGAGACCTATTCACCCATTTAGCATTTCATAAAGCAAATAAATAAATAAAGAACCACTTCTAAATACATAGGTCCACTCCTTATGTCCCCAGATATCCTAAAATGATCATAATAACTCATGATCACCTTATTCCCAAACAACTCAAACACTGACCCGGTGCACAAGAACATCATGAACGAATACACAATCAACTTCTTAAGCATTTTTCATACTCAAGATAAATTTATCACACCTATAAAATCCACATAGATCATATTCATAGAGTATAAAACAATCCAAAATATCTAATTTATCATGAGATAATGAAACAAGATAAAAATGATTTCAATTACCCTTCTTAAGTTACTTGTAGAACATGCATGAACACATAGTCAAATTTGGAGCTCAATATCTTTGTCTATATATACAATTAAACCTTCAATTCATATTTCTAGATGTGTCTTGGAATCATATATAACATTTCTTTTTACAGCATGAGAAAATTCTACATATATTGAAAGATATGGCATAAAAACATGACACTGGTAATTTCCTTTAAAAAATTCAAATATTCAAATTCAAATGGTCATGGTTAAACTTTGAACACTATGCTCGCATATCATGTCCTTTAAGCTTTAGATTAATTATGAACCATTAATATTGTTTGAAATTTAACACATGGTCCACCAAAGCCAAATTTCAAACATTTGATAATTGATCTCATCTCATATAATCTGAAAACTTTGACTCAATGTGCTTTGTCAATCTCTACGGATTAGTCAAGTCTTTAACTAACACTCACCATTTGATCAATCTATATGAACACCCACTCACCATTATATCCTTATCCATTATCTTTACTTAGTCATTAAAAAACATGCATTTCTCCTCATCTAACTAATTCCTAAAATCTTGAATCAAACGTGCTCCATCGATCTCCTTGAGACTTGCTCAATCTTTACCCCTTGAAAAATTGACTATGGGGACCCTTGTAATCTGTCTTAGTAGCCATTTTTGAACCATGATAACTTCTTATATGCTTAGATGCATGATCTAAGATTTATACCATATGATCTCATCACATATGATAATCCATCCATATATTAATAAACTCTTGGAACCTTAACATGAGTGAGATATATCATCATTAAAATACATTCTCCAAATCTTTTTTCACAGAGACAACTATGTCAAAACTTGCCTAGAAGGCCAACTTTTCTCATAAAAATCTTTTGATTCACTTCATTACATATCTAAAATTAGGTGAAAATTAACTATTATCAAAATGTAACAAACCCATATGATTAGTTTCTCTTGACACCTTCACATGTCCAAGATATAGCACCATCAAAATGCCTACTCAATTTTTCTTGTCACATGCAAATTTGTCTATGGAAAAACACAGTCAAACTACCTAAGAACCCAAATTTGCATATGCATAACTTTAAATTCACTTAGGTTCATGACTTAATATTTATCACATAGTAAATAGGTAGAAATTTGATCACAACCATATGACCAACTCCCCATGACTCATCCACATGTGGCAATGGTGACATCAACAAACTGCCTACTCAAATTTTCTGCCACTAGACCCAAACTATCTAGATGAAAAATTTGGACTACCATATGAATTCCACTTATTAACATAATCTCTCAATGCATAGATAAAATCTTAGGGACCTATTTCACATGTTATAATTACCATACTCATCCTTGGACATCTTTAATCATGCCAAAACTGAAGATCAACCAAGCTTCCTTTAAGCACACTAAGACAAGCACATTACACACTTTGTCATTGTTACTTAGGCTATCAAAAAACTTCATCCAGTCAATATGAAACATCCATGACATCAATTAAAACTCTCCAAAAGTCTTCCTCTTTGTCATTGATGTCAACAAACATCATATATGGTAATATATAAATTACCTTCTCTCTCTTCAAGAATTCCCATAATACGAACTTTCTCCCCCTTTGACACAATGAAAAAGTGGGTGATAAGTGATCTTAAGGACCGAAAAATACCATAAATATTAAAATACCATATTATAAATATGATACAAACTCCCCCTTACCTTCAACCTTCCTTTTTTTTTACCTTAACAACTTCCTCTTGCTCTATGCCAACACTCTTCTTTAACTAAGCACAAAAATAAATGAATAAAGAGCATAAAAAACACTAAAATATGATGGAACTCACCAAGAAACATTTGGGAAGGAATCCCCATAATATTTTAAAGCAATTTCACCACTTAAGCATCTTTAGATCTCCATACACCATGAGGAACCAACATAT
The DNA here is from genome assembly GCA_037957365.1 of Torreya grandis. NCBI lineage: Eukaryota > Viridiplantae > Streptophyta > Pinopsida > Cupressales > Taxaceae > Torreya > Torreya grandis. Next base: position 986,432 of record JARHVA010000540.1, on the reverse strand, counting down.
AGGCTTGCTAGCCTTCTATCTCAAGCTACCATAAGAACCATCAACAGAACTTCATGCCACTCACAAAATAATAAAAATGATCTCAATCAATGTAATAAATCTCCATTAAATAAACATATCTTTATTTTTTGGAGTAACTGAGCAAAAATAACTCTTCTTCATACTAGGCTTGTCTTAGATTCCTTGTAACCCTACCTAGAACTTGCAGAGCCCACACCTTTCAGTAGATACATCTTCAATACCTAAAATTTCATATCTATAGTACTCTCATATGTCCTCTCAAAGAAACCAATTTTAAAAAACTATCTCATCTTTTGCAATATACTTCCTTCACAAACCAACTATTCAATTAGGCTTCCAACTTGACAAAATCTTGAATAAATTGAGAAACACAAACATTAAAATATATATCAACCTTGACTTGACAACCCATTTGGACCATTAAACATATTAAGAAGCCTTAGACCTCAACTCATAAGGTAGACCACTTTTCTAGCAGAGCCCAAAACCCTAGAATCTTAAAACAAAGTCAACACAACACCTTCCAATTAGCATCCACCTATGAATTTATTATTTACCTAAATAAAACCATTACACACTTTTGGACCAAGATTTGATATTCCAAACCATTGGGAATCTTGACTTCCTATAACCCATTTTAGGACCTACAAGCTCTTAAGCATAAACTAGGAAACCCAAGAGGTAACAAAAATCTCCAAATATACTTCAACATACCTTCAAATGATAAAACCACATAGAGCATTCTATAAAAATGTGAATAGACCTTTTTATGCAAAAATATGATTTTGACAAATCACAAATCCTCCTTTGCCACCCGAGAACCTTCAATCTAACTATACAAACTACTTTTATATATAGTTATTAACATCATGACATCACCTCAGTATATTTTTCACCTATACATACTTGTTCAAACTGAGAATGCTCAATTCTAGTCTTATAGAACCATATTAAGAATACCACATCGATAATTAATTCTCCACTAAAAGAAGTCTCTTAAGAAGCATCGACAGAGACCTCCTCTACACCATAATGCTCTACCATGGTGTGAAACTAGGAGTTTCCCATAACTCCTCATATTCCTTCTCATCCTTAGTCATTTGATACTTATTATTATTATTATTATTATTATTATTATTATTATTATTATTATTATTATTATTATTATTATTATTATTATTATTATTATTATTATTATTATTAAGATAAACAACTTCCTCAACCACTATAGCATTCTCCTTTTCTTCTATGATTGGATTGACAATACATGGAGACAACACAGATTCATGACATACATTTTAATCTATAGAATCTTCCTTGTAGCTTGGAGCCTTATCAATAAGAACTAAAAATAGATGTTTTATGTATGATACTTACCAACAATGGGATGATCACTTGTATCCATGATTACCTTAGAAATAGCGTCAACCAACACCTTGGTCATCTCTTTGAGCTTGATCTCTTTATTCTCAATGTGAGCAAACAATGATAGCCCTTGGCATTATTCAACTTCTAAAGCATTCTCCACCATAGCAAATAGATTATTTAGACATATAGACTCATCATGATTCATACTTTTGACCTTTGGTTTCCATGAGTTAACTTGCCTTCTTCCTTGCATTCTTGGAGCCTTTATTTAACCTTTTTAACTTATAGGCCTTTTATTGTAGAACTCAGAAAAGTGACCTCTCTATTCACAATTGAATCATACAATACTTTTTGCAAGAATCTCTTTCTACCTTTCTAGATTTGGACAAAATCTTTCAATGTGTCTTATGTCATGACAACTGTAGCACTCAACATTTTTTGAAGGGAACTCAACTTATCTTACCTTAAAAGGATAATGTTTTTCAAAGTGTCCCATATCATGATACTTGAAACACTCAACCTTGTTCACACCTTTTTACTAATTACTCCCATCATAGTTCCAAGCAAATTCATTTCTAACAGGTCTCTTACATTCTCTAGCCCTATGACCAAATTGATTACAAGTATAATAGTAACCATTGAAATTTGCATACCTCGTGGCATTTTTTTGTCTGATTTGTTTTGTCTTCAATCTTCTAACACCTTCATTCCTTGTTTGATGATTTATCTTCAAAGACTGATCATCCTTGCTCATAGTAGTCTTCATCTTATCTTGAGTTACATTCTTTTGTTCTTCTTTATATCTAAGATCAGTTCTATCACTAGGATGATTTTAACCACTCAAAATGTTGTCTAGATCACATGATCTCTTTTCAAATCTCACAAATGACTTAACCTTACTAGATGTCTTCTCTAACTCAGATTTCAAACACTCATTTTTAGAAACATACCTTGCAAATTCATCTTCTATAGCCTTTAAGCTTGTAGATAGAATTTCCAATTGACAACTGAGATGCTTGATCATATATTCATGATCCTTAGTGTCTTCATTAATTATTGCCTAATACACATTGAATTACGCATCATATTCCTTGAGTTTGGATTTCATTTTCTTATTGATCTAATTCTCAATCTTTAGTTCTTCAAGAGCATTCATCAATATAGTCTCATAGTCCACCTCATCTTCATCATTATCTAAATCACCTAAGTAGACTCTTTCTAATGTGATAAACTTGATTCCTCAACCATGAACATAACTTTTTTGGGGGATCAACCAATAATAGATTACAATTGTGAAAGCAATAAACGCGAAATTAAATCAGATAGACAAGTAATTAGAATGAGATAATAGCAAGAACAAGAGATACAAGAAACCACCCTGAAAACTTGTATTAACAAACTCTTTACAAAAGGAATACAATTGAAGTAACTTCTTTCTTCCACACCTCTCCTAGATGTATAGATCTCTCACTAGATCTCTATTCCTCAAGAGCTCTCTCTCTCAAGAACAATTAACTCCAACAAGCTTGGATTGATTTAATTCTGTACTGTTCTTCACATACAATGAATTACAACAATAATTCACCCAACTACAATTACTACAATAAGCTAGGAAGATCTAATTCTACATATAGAATTAGAAGACTTGAGCATGCACTTCCAACAAGCAGTTAAGCCACTTGAACAAGGGCTCTAAAAATAGTATTGCCAATAATAGAGATGTGAGCTTGAGACTATAACTCAAACTCATCATGCAAACACTCGCTTCTGTCCACGGAAATAGCTCTCTGGACACATAGGTAACCAACGTCGGTTCCTACTGCTTGTCTATGACCGTCGTCGGTCGACCCTCTGCCGACGTCAGCATCTCTGCAACTGCTCCTGACCGACGTCAGTCGCTTCTGACTGACACCGGTGTCTGTGTAGACACGAATCTGCTAATGTATGCTCCTTGGTAAAGCTTTTAGCTCCACACCCTAACAATCTCCCACTTGGAGATAAACAGCTTCACCAGTACCTGTACAGCAACATCTTCTAGCTCCTCCATCTTCAACTGAATCATGAAGACCAACAGAAGTTGAATGAAGATTCAACTTCTCCTTTGTAACCAGCTTGGTTAACATATCAGCAGGATTCCTATCTGTATGGATCTTCTCCAGCTTCAACTCACCATCTTCTAATACCTGTCATATGAAGTGATACCTTAGCTGTATGTGCTTTGTTCTTGAATGAAAGGCTGAATTCTTAGCCAAATGGATTGCACTCTAACTGTCACTATATAATCTGCAACGCTCATGCTCCCTACCAAGCTCATCCATGAGCCGTGTCATCCATATCATCTCTTTGCTAGCCTCTGTGGCTGCAATATACTCTGCTTCTATAGTTGACAAGGCAACAACCTTCTACAACTTAGATATCCAGCTAACCGCTGTTCCACCTACAGTGAAAACATAACCTGTAGTGCTCCTCCTGCCATCCAAATCACCTGCCATATTTGAATCTACATAGCCATGTAGAGAAGTATCTGAACCTCCATAGCACAAGTGCCTACTGCTGGTTCCTCTAAGATATTTAAGGATCCACTAAACTGCTTTCCAATGTTCCTTACCTAGATTTGCCATATACTTACCACTCCCACTGCTTGGGCAATATCCGGTCTAGTACACACATTGCATACATCAAACTCCCTACTACGGAAGAATATGGAACCTTACTCATGTACTCTACCTCATCATATGAATTAGGACATTGTTCTTTACTCAACTTAAAATGTCCAGCCAAAGGTGTGCTTACCGGTTTAGCATCTTGCATATTGAACCATTTCAACACCTTGTCCACATAATCTTCTTGAGACAATATCAACCTGTGATTTTTCCTATCTCTCTTAATGCTCATGCCAAGGATTTTCTTTGCTGCTCCCAAATCCTTCATAGTAAACATTTGAGCTAATTTCACCTTAAGCTCAGAGATATCCTACATGTGTGATCCTGCAACTAGCATATCATCTACATACAACAATAGAATAATATATCTACCGTTATCAAATCTCTTGAAATACACACAATGGTATGATTGACACCTACTGTAGCCATGCTCAGTCATAAACCTATCAAATTTTAAGTACCATTGCCTAGGAGCTTGCTTGAGGCCATACAAGCTTTTCTTCAATCTGCACACAAACTTCTCCTTACCCTTGACCTCAAATCCTTTTGGCTATTCCATATAAATTTCCTCATCCAAATCTCCATGAAGAAACATTGTCTTAACATCTAGCTGCTCAAGATACAAATCCTCAAAAGCAACCAAAGACAATACAACCCTTATAGAAGTCATTTTAACAATAGGAGAAAAAATCTCACCAAAGTCGATACCTGGCTTTTGTGCAAATCCTTTCACTACTAATTTGGCCTTGTATCTCATCTATCCATTCTCACCTTCTTTCAACCTGTAGGTCCATCTATTCTTGAGTGTTCTCTTACCAGCTGGCAATTCAACCAAATCCCATGTTTGGTTCTCTCTTAAGGACTCCAACTCCTCAACCATGCCATGCTCCCACTGACTCTTGGACTCTACCTGTATTGCTTCTTCAAAACTCTCTGGTTCTCCACCATCAGCTAGCAATAAATAAAATAAAGAAGGAGAATATCTAATTAGAGGCTTACTCACCCTTTCTAACCTCCTGATGGGTGTCTGAGACTCGTTCACAACACGCTGTCCACCCAAATTCTCTGACAGTGACCGACCTTGGTCACCTCTAGACCTGTTACTGGCCGACGTCAGTTCTGCCTGATCGACCTCGGTATCTATACTGCCGATGTCGGTCTCTATACGGTCGATGCCAGTTTCTGTACTGCCAACGCCAGTTCCTAACCTGCCGATGTCAGTCTTTGTGTTTTCCTGCAAGTGATTATTTATTTTTCTCGCGAGCTCATCTTGGACTTTCACCTCATCCAATTCACCATTGCTCTGCTCAAATTGATTCAGCTTCCTTAGCTGATCACAATACATCACTCTTTCATTGAAAACAACATCACGGCTCCTGATTACCTTGTTAGTTTCTAGATTCCATAATCTGTAACCAAAATCATCTGAGCCATAGCCAATAAACGTGCACCTCATAGACTTAGCATCAAGCTTCTTTCTATTTTCCTTATCTATGTGCACAAAGGCTTCACAACCAAAAACATTGAGATATGAGAGATCAACCTTTTTACCTGTCCATGCCTCTTCTAAAATACCACCATCTAGAGCTATAGAGGGTCCTCTGTTAATCAGGTACACTACAGTGTCAACAGCTTGTGCCCAAAAATGTAAGGGTAAATCGGCATGCAATCTCATACATCTTGCATGCTCCATTATTGTCCTGTTCATCCTTTCAACAATACCATTCTACTGAGGTGTCCTTGGAACCATCTTTTGCCTCTGGATTCCATGCATATAACAATAATCCCTAAACTTATGACTGCAGAAATCACCACCATTGCCTGATCTCAGGCACTTTAATCTTTTACCTATTTCATTCTCAACCATAGCTTTCCAAACTTTGAAATTCTCAAATACATTAGATTTTCTTCTAATACAGTAGATCCATACCTTCCTTGTAGCATCATCTATGAAAGATACATAGTACTGTGATCCTCCAATGGAAGCAACCTGAGCCAGTCCCCACACGTCTGTGTGAACAAGTTCCAACTTGTGCCTCTTCTTAGTAGACCCAGTCTTGAGAAAACTAACCCTTTTCTATTTTCCATATACACAGTGCTCACAAAACTCTAGATGTATGCCTTTTAAGTCTAAAAGCATACCTTTGGACTTAAGAATTGACATCCCCTTCTCACTCATGTGGCCAAGCCTTGAGTGCCACAATTTAGCATCCACATCTGAAGCAGATAATACAAAAAGAGATTTGTTAGTAACACAAATACACAAATAGAGAGTACCTTCTCTCTTACCTCTGGCCATAACAAGTGCACCCTTGGTCACCTTCCAAGATTATACTATGAGAGTTACTGTATAACCCTCATCCCCTAACTTTCCTGTAGAAATCAAATTTCTCTTCAAGCTAGGAACATGCATCACATCTCTCAACACCCATGTGTTGCTATTCTGCATCTTCAGCTGCACTTTACCTTTGCCAATTATTTTACAGGGCTCATCATCCCCTAGATACACTATTCCAAAATCTCCATGGATATAGTCACTGAAATATTCCCTGTTAGGGGTAGCATGAAAAGATGCACCAGAATCTAATACCCAAGATTCTATATTATTATGCAGAGAGAAAATTAAAGCATCTTGTGCAATACCTGCAACCTTGGCTTCTTCCTTTCCTTCGTGCTGATTTTCCTCCTTAGACTTTGACCAACAATCTCTGCTTATGTGCCCCATCTTTCCACAATTCCAGCATTGTGGCCTTCTGCCATTTCTAGATTTAGATCTGCCTTTCCCCTTTGATTTGGATCTTGATCTGCCTTTCTTGCTCTTCTCTTTTTGCCTTCCCCTGCTCTCAAAACTTAAAGCGTTCCTAGATGTCTCTTTTGTGCTTTTCCTACATATTTCCTCATTCAAGATAACACTAACAACATCCTCTACTTTCAAAATATTTGATGCAGATGTAGTATTACTTACTGCCATTACTAAGCCATGCCAGCTTTCAGGCAAAGAACATAATATTAAAAGAGCTTTTATTTCATCATCAAACACTATATTCACTGAACTTAATTAATTCACAATTCCATTGAAATCATTCAGATGAGTAGAAACAGATCCACCTTCATTCATATGCAAATTAAATAACTGCTTCATAAGATATACCTTATTAGAAGCTGAGGGTTTTTCATACAAATTTGCTAACGTAGTCATCAACTCTACTGTAGACTTTGCCTGTGATAAATTAGATATCACAGTGGATGCTAGACTCAGTCTTATAGACCCCAGAGATTTTTTGTCAAGAACTTCCCATTCTTCATCCTCCATGTCTTTGTGCTTCTTTGCAACCCCACCTAACGGTAAGTAGAGATCTTTCTGATATAGATAATCCTCTATCTGCATTCTCCAGTGTTGGTAATTTTTGCCATTAAACTTTTCCATTCTCAATTTACTTTCATCTGCCATTGCTTCTCCCACTCAAACAGAAATCCCTATAGAAACCCCTATGAGAACATGTAATCAATACACACTACACAGATCTAAACCACCTGTTAGTGAACTTGAGCTTTGATACCAATTGTTGGATATCAAGCTCTGAACCTGCAACCAAGGCTCTGATACCACTTGTTGGGGTATCAACCAACAATAGATTACAATTATGAAAGCAATAAACACGAAATTAAATCAGATAGACAAGTAATTAGAATGAGATAATAGCAAGAACAAGAGATACAAGAAACCACCCTGAAAACTTGTATTAACAAACTCTTTACAAAAGGAATACAATTGAAGAAACTTCTTTCTTCCACACCTCTCCTAGATGTATAGATCTCTCACTAGATCTCTATTCCTCAAGAGCTCTCTCTCTCAAGAACAATCAACTCCAACAAGCCTGGATTGATTCAATTCTGTACTATTCTTCACAGACAATGAATTACAACAATAATTCACCCAACTATAATTACTACAATAAGCTAGGAAGATCTAATTCTACATATAGAATTAGGAGACTTGAGCATGCACTTCCAACAAGCAGTTAAGCCACTTGAACAAAGGCTCTAAAAATAGTATTGCCAATAATAGAGATGCGAGCTTGAGACTACAACTCAAACTCATCATGCAAACACTCACTTCTATCCACAGAAATAGCTCTCTGGACACGCAAGTAACCGATGTCGGTTCCTACTGCTTGTTTATGACCGCCGTCAGCCGACCCTCTGCCGACGTCGACGTCTCTACAACTGCTCCTGACCGACATTGGTCGCTCCTGACCGACGCCGGTGTCTGTGTAGACCCGAATCTGCTAATGTATGCTCCTTGGTGAAGCTTTTAGCTCCACACCCTAACAAACTTCATCTTCAGTAGGACCATCATCTTCATGATCATATTCTGAGTCACTATCTTCACTCTCATTTGATGAGTTGCAATCTTCTTTGGTGTAGAGATTTGTCTTGTCTTTGGAATAATTCTTCTTACTGTCAAACCTTCTAAATCCCTTTTTTTATCAGACCTAAATGATCTCTTTCCATCATCATGACCTTGATCATGTTCTTCATAAATATCTTTCTTGTACTTATGAGGGCACTTATTATCAAAATGTCCTTCCTCTCTATAATTGAAGCATTTTAAAGGTGGCTTACCCTTATAATTGATTGAACCTATTTTTAATTTCCTTTAAAACAAAGTAATTAGTTCATCCTCATCAATATCAAAAATGCCATCTTCCTTGGGTTTCTTACCTTGAAACTCCCTTTTTGTCTTCATCTCTAGTTTAAATGCTACTTCTTTCTTTGGTTATATATCATCATTTACTATCATCTCATATGTAGTATGGGTGTAATGTAATTGATCCATATTCAGTTGAGTAAGATCATGAGTTTATTCTATAGCAAATACTTTTGGATCAAACATGATGGATAGAGACTTCAATATCATTTGAACTACAACAACCTCTTCAAGGTTCTCTAAAATACCTCCAATGGTGTTTACAATCTCATCAACTCTCTACAAAATGGATGACACATAATCTTCTTCTTTCATTTTGAGGCTCTCAAATTATCTTTGATGAGTCTACAAGTTTACCAACTTAACCTTTAAATCTCCTTAAAAAATAGTCTTCAATTTATCCCATATTTCCTTGAAAAATGTGCAATAAATTAATTTGGTGAAATTAGTTTTTTTAAGAACACAAGTGATGGAATTCATTACCTTAGAGTTGTTTTTAAATAGATTCTTATTTGCAACACTAGATAGAGGAATAACATGAGAAATATAACCATCTAAAATTGATTGCCATACATCAAACCCTAGGGATATAATGTATGTCTTCATCCTATCACTCTAAAAGACAAAATTAGATCCATTGAACATTGATGCTTCCTTATTAGAGAAACCACCTTGCACATTCTGACTAGCCATTGTACCTTGGATCACCTTCAAGATTTTAAGCATTTACCAAAGGACCTTGCTCTAATATCAATTATTAGAGGTAAAATCCACTAAAAGGGGGGATAAATTAGTAGTGGAAAATAATCCAATTCAATTTCCAAACCCTTACAAATACTTAATCATTTAATACAAACATTTATAAAGTATATAGATCATTCATAGCAGTGAACAATGAACATAATGCAAGATCACATACACCACAAGATCTACGTGGAAAACCATCTTGGGGATTAAAACCCACTCTCAAGCGTAAAAGCGCATGGAATACTATCCTATAAGATGATCATAAATAAGAGACTGATCAAGTCTTTCTAATCAAGAACCTTGGTCAAGTCTCTTTGACGTAAGGCCTTTAGTGAAACAATAGTTCCACAAAGAGCACTTACCCTTAGGATGATCAATTCCTTTTGACCAATTTTTTTGTCAAGTCCTTCTAACCTATAACCTTGATCAAATGCTTCTGGCCAAAGGTCCTTAGTGAGACTATGTTTTACAAGGAGCAACTACCCTTAAGGAAGATCAATTCCTTTAGACCCTCCTTGAAAAGAACACTTCAACCTTAGAACTGATGTCTTCAATGCCTAATGATGGACCTCTGATTATCTAATAACTATATAAAATCTATATAAGTCATATAGGCCTTTCACATATGCATTCCACAATCTCTCTCCTTCACTCAAATAATCATCATATGCACACTCAGATGTCTTTGCACAACTTCAAATTACAAGAACACTATACTATTATAAAAAACATAATCTATAGATCATACACACAGTCCTTAATCTCTTATACTCATCAACCCAATAGCAAGGAAATATTAATCTCCTCTCCTTTCTTTCAATCTCTAACTCTCTCACATACAAGTCTCTCTCAAATCTCTGACAAGCCTCTCGCTCACAAATCTAGAAATCACCATCTTTGATTTCACTATTTATAGAGCATACTTAATAATCAAAACCTTAATCAACCATTAATCATGCCTTATCCCTTAATAAATATATCACATGAATACATATCTCAATACAAACTTCATAGGTTGGACATAACACCTATGGGTCACCCTTAATTAGCTACACCTTTTAATAAGTCCCTTATAGCCCTTATAGGTCTCATGAAGACCTATTCACCCATTTAGCACTTCATCAACCAAATCAATAAACACAAGACCACTTCTAAATAAATAGGTCCACTCCTTATATCCCATAAGACATCCTCAAATGATCATATTAACTATGCTCACCTCTATGTATTCTCAAACAAATTCAACACTAATCTGGTGCACAAGAACATCATGAATGAATACACCATCAAATTCTTAAGCATTTTTCATACTCAATATAGATTGATCAAACCTATAAAATCCATAAAAATCATCCTCATGGATTATAAAATACTCCCCAATAGCTAATTCCTAATGAGACATCGAAACAACATCAAAATAAGCTCAATTACCCTTCTCAAGTTACTTGCATAACATGCATAAACACACAGTCAAATTTGGATCTCAATATATTTGTCTATATATATAATTATACCTTTAAATTCATATTTCCAAATATATCTTTGAATTTTATACAACTTCTATTTTTACACCATGAGCAAGTTATACATAGATCAAAAGATATGGTACAAAAACCAGACACTAGTATTTTCCTTAGCAAAATTCAAATATTCAAATTCAAACAGTCATGGTTAAACTTTAAACACTATGCTTGCATCTCATGTCCTATTGACTTTAGATCAATTATACACCATTGATTTTATCATAATTTTAGTGCATAGTTTTCCAAAGCCAAATGTTAAACATCTAATAGTTGACATCAACTCATGCAATCTAGAAACTTTGACTCAATGTGCTCCATTGATCTCTACGGATCACTCAAGTCTTTAACTAGTAATGTTTACTATTCGATCAATTTGTACAAATACGTACTAGCAATTGGATCCTTATCCTTTACCTTTTCTCATTCATTTAATAACATGCATTTCTCCTCACCTTGTTATTGTGTTGTGGATCTTATTTCTAAAATTACAATGTATTTCAAATATTATACATTTAAAATGTATTATATACTCTATATGTATTCTCATCAAGGTTCAAGACCCCTTTAATGGTAAACTATTTTTTAGGTTTACTTGGCTCGTGATTTTAGTACCCATTATTTTGTAATACTGATTTGTTGATGTATTATGTATAGATAGATATTTCATAGGTAATACATCATGAGAACAAGGGTTTGAGAAGGAAGAACATAGTGTGTGAATTTAGGTGCAAACTCAAGAGGGTTTGTTGAGCACAACTCCAAATAATATTTATACATTGTAATTGTGAAAAAACTGATCTAAGAGTGGTTTTTACTCTTGTGACTTGTAATAAAATCTGAGCAAATGTTTTTTGGTGGATGTAACCCACATTAGGTGAACCACATAAATTTGGTGTTCTTATTTTGCATGTTTATTTATGTTCTTTCTACATCTCTATTTATATCTATTATTATTGAAATTCTATGAAATTAATCCACATCAATTTTTATATTCATTCTTAACAACTAGTATCAAAGCTTTAGGTTGTATTTATTGAAGTGTTGAATTACAGGAAGGGTTTTTAGTTTAAGTGGGAGCTATGGTTGATGATCATAGATCAAAGGTTGAAAAATTTAATGGATAAAACTTATATCTATGGAAGATGAAGATGGAAGATTACCTCTATCAAAAGGACCTCCATACTCCACTAGGAGGAAAAGTAAATAAACCAATGAGTATGATAGATGAGGCTTGGGAGTTGCTTGACAAGCAAGAACTTGGGGAAATTAGATTATGCCTTATATCTTCAGTCGTGTTTAATATATCATAGGAGAAGACCATAGAAGGTCTCATGAATGAATTAGGGAATTTATATGAGAAACCCTCTGCTTCTAATAAAATATTTTTAATAAAAAAGTTATTTAATATGAAGATGTTTGAAAATGGTTTAGTTACTGATCATCTAAATGAATTTAATATGGTTGTAAGTATGTTGAATTTTGTAAAAATAGATTTTGATGATGAAGTTAAGGCTTTACTTATTTTGTGTTCCTTACCAAAGAGTTGGAATAGCCTAGTAATGGCTATGAGCAACTCGGTCTCGAATAATGCCAAATTGAAGTTTGAGGATGCCATATGAGTAATACTTAGTGAGGAAATGTGATGGAAAAGATTTGGGGATACTTCTACTTTAGGTGATGCTTTGGTGGTGGAGAGTAGAGGGAGATAAAAGTTCAGAGGAAAAGGAAAGCATGAAAAATTAAATGGTCCTAGAAGGTCAAAATCAAGGGCCAGGATGGTATGTTGGCACTATAGAAAGACTGGGCATGTGAAGAAGGATTGTTGGTCTCTTCAAAACAAGCAAAAAAATTAGGAAGATACCAAGGAGGTTAATGTGACAATATGTAATGTTTATTAGGATGCATTAATTCTTTGTATTGATAATATTTTTGAATCTTGGGTTTTAGATTCAGGGGCTTCTTTTCATGCTACACCATATAGACATTAGTTTATTGATTATGTTTAAAGGGATTTTGGACATATTTGCCTTGGTGATGATGAGCCTTGCAACATAGTAGGAAAAGGAAGTGTTCAGATCAAGAAATATAATGAAAACACTTGGCTACTGAAGGATGTCAAGTATGTGCCTAAGTTGAGATGGAATTTGGTATATGTAGGATAGATAAGTAGTGAAGGTTGTATGGTAACATTTACAATGGATTCTTGGAAGGTAACTAAGGGTGATCTTGTGGTAGAAAAAGGTAAGAAGGTTGGTAACCTGTATTTATCAAGTAGTGCTAATTATTGTAATTTAGTTGTTGTAGATGTAAATGTAAAATTTTGGCATAATAGGCTCAGTCACATGAGCTAAAAGGGTATGCAAATTATGAAGGATCGGCTACCTAGATTGAAAGGATCTGATTTAGATTTATGTGAAGATTGTGTGTATGGAAAATATAAAAGAGTAAAGTTTCTCAAGGCTAGACCTACGAGGAAGGAGAATAAGTTGGAAGTGGTTCATTTAGATGTATGGGGACTAGGTCAGGTATCTTCTATTAGTAGGTTATATTATTAAGTCACTTTTTTTTATGATACAACTAGAAAAGTTTGGGTGTATGGAATTAGGAGAAAATTTGATGTGTTTGATACATTTAAAATATGGAAAGCCTTGGTTGATAATGAAATAGGTCTCAAGTTAAAATGTCTTAGGTTAGATAATGGTGGGGAATATTGTAGCAATGCATTTTTTGATTACTATTCAAGGAAAGGAATTCATAGATAGAGGATAGTTATAAGAACTCCAAATCATAATGCAATGTCAAAAATGATGAACATGAATATCATGGAGCATGCTAAGAGCATGAGGTTGCATGTAGGACTAACTCTTTAGTTTTGGGTAGAAGTAGTAAACATGACAATATATATGATAAATAAAGGTCCTTTATTTTCTTTGGATGGAGGCATACCTGAGGAAGTTTGGTCTAACAAAAAGATTGATTATTCATTTCTTATAATATATGAATGTGAATCCTTCACTCATATTGATAAGGATGATAGGACCAAGTTAGAGGCTAAATTTGGAAAATACACTTTTATTAGTTATGGTCAGGATGACTTTGGTTTTTCAGATTTAGAGTCTTAGGGATAATAAAATCTTAAGGTCCAGGATTGTTGTCTTTAATGAAAAAGTCATGTATATACAATAGTTTTAGGATCAAAAAGAGGATTCTAGAAAAGAGTACATAGTACTAGAGGGCATTTTAGATGATAAAGTGTCCAAGCAACCAGGTCAGGCACTTACTCTGCAAGAACCCCAAAATCCTATGGTGAGAAGGTATTTTAGGGTAAGAAGGGAACCTTAACATTTTATCCATCCATTAATTATTTATTACTCACTAACAATGGATATCCAAAGTGATTTTAAGAAGTAATGTAGGCATATGTTAGGAAGAAGTGGGAGTAAGCTATGGATGAGGAGCATTAGTCTTTCATGAAAAATTAGACTTGGGATTTGGTAACCCTACCTGAAGTTAAGAGAGTATTGTAGAACAAGTGGGTGTATATAATTAAATAAGATGAGGGAGGCAAAAAATGTATAAGGCCTGGTTGGTGGTAAAGGTGTTTGCATAGAAGAAAGGAATTGATTTTGATGAGATTTTTTCCCCAGTGGTAAAGATGACTTCTATTAGGAGTATTCTTGGGATAGTGACAATGGAATAATTAAACTTAGAGAAGTTGGATGTGAATACTACATTCCTTTAGGGTGATTTGGAGGAGGACTTATATATGGAATAGCCATAGGGATATGAGGTCACAAGAAAGAATAAAATGGTGTACAAATTGAAGAAGAGCTTGTATGGCCTGAAAAAAGCTCCATGATAGTGGTACAAGAAATTTTATAGTTTAATGATGGAGTAAGGATACTCCAAGTGTCATTCAGACCATTGCATATATATCAATAAGTTTGATGATGGTGATTACATTATCCTTTGCCTGTATGTAAATGACATGTTAGTTATAGGTAAGAACATGCAAGAAGTAAAGGTACTCAAGGAACAACTTATTTATTTTCTATGAAGGATTTGGGAGTAGAAAAATAAATCCTTGGTATGATAATAACTTGAGATAGGAAGGAATGAAAGATGAATCTATCCCATGAAGAGTACATCAAAAATGTCTTGGAGAGGTTTAATATGTAGGATGTTAAATTGGTTAAGACTCCTTTGGTAGGTCATTTCAAGTTATCAAAGGAGCAGTGTCCTAAGATAGAGGAGGAGAGAATCCAAATGTCACATTTACCATACTCATCAACTATTGGTAGCTTGATGTATGCCATGGTGTGTACTAGGTCAGATATTGCCTATCCAGTGGGAGTAGTAAGTAGGTACATGAGTGATCTAGATAGAGAACACTGGAAGGTAGTGAAGTGGATCCTTTGATATTTAAGAGGGACCATGGGGATAGTTTTAAGTTATGGTGGATTGGACACCAATTTGAATGGTTATGTAGATTCAGACATGGTTGGATATTTAGATAGTAGGAGAACAACAAGATATGTATTTACTATAGGTGACATAGTAGTGAGCTAGATTTCATGACTACAAAAACTTGTGGCTTTGTCAACCATAGAGGCTAAGTATGTTATTGCCACAGAGGCAAGAAAAGAAATGATTTTGTTACAATAGTTTCTTGAAGAGTTGGGGCATAAATACGAGGAAGGGAAGCTATATAGTGATAGTCAGAGTGATATACATTTATCAAATAAATATGCTTTCCACTCTAGGATGAAGCATATATAATTGAGGCACTATTTCATTAGAATAGATTTAGAGGAAGAGAAGTTGAAGCTAGAGAAGATTCATACCAGTCAGAATCCTATACACATGATGACCAAGGTGGTAAAAAAGGAGAAAATGAAGCTATGTTTAGTTTTGATTGGCCTTCACAATTGATAATGAAGGGTTGAGAAGCCTGCTCAAAGGAAATTAGTCTCCAAGTGGGAGATTGTTGTGTTGTGAAGCCTATTTATAAAATTATAGTGTATTTCAAATACTATACATTTAAAATGTACTATACACTTTATTGTATTCTTGCCAAGGTTGAAGACCGCCTTTAATGGGAAACCATTTTTTGGGTTGACTTGGCCCATGGTTTTGGTACCCACTATTTTTTAATACTAATTTTTTAATGTATTATGTATAGATAGATATTTATTAGGTAATACATCATGAGAATAAGGGTTTGAGAAGGAAGAGCATAGTGTGTGAATTCAAGTGCAAATTTAGGAGGGTTTATTAAGCGTAGCTCCAAACAATATTTGTGCATTGTAATTATGAAAAGACTAATCTAAGAGTGGTTTTTACTCTTGTTTATTTTAATAAAATTCAAGTGTTTATTTTTGGATGTATCCCACATTGGGTGAGCCACCTTAAATCTAGTTTTCTTATTTTTTCATGTTTATTTTTGTTCTTTCTACGTCTCTATTTATATTTATTATTATTGTGATTCTCTGAAATTGTTTTACATCAATTTGTGTATTTATTCCTAACACTCATTGATTCCTAAAATATTGGATAAAAGGCACTCGATCGATCTCCTTGAGACTTTCTCAATATTTACCTCTTGTAAAATTGACTATGGAGACCCTTGCAATCTATCTTAGTAGCCATTTTTGAACCTTAATAACTTCTTTTGGACTTAGATGCATGATCTTAAATTTGGATCATATGATCTCCTCACATAGGAGAATACATCCATATACTAAGAAACTCCTAGAAATTTCACATGAGTGAGATATATTACCATTAAAATTCCTTCTCAAAATCTTCTGTCACAAAGCCAACTATGTCAAAACTTGCTTGGAAGGCCAAATTTTCTCATGCATATATTTTGACGCACTTCATCACATGATATAAAATTAAGTAAAAATAAAATAGAATCAAAACTAAAAAAACCAATATGATCATTTTATCTTGATACCTTCACATGTGTAAGATATAACAACATCAAAATTCCTAATCAACTTTTCTTGTCACACAAATTTGGCTAAGTATGGAAAAACACAATCAAACTATCTGGGAGCCCAACTTTGCATATGCATATCTTTGACTATGCTCAGGCACATGATTTGAGATTTAGTTCATATAAAATAGGTACACATGTGATCATAACCATGTGACCAAATCCCCTTGACCCATCCACATGTAGTAATGGTGACATCAACAAACTGCCTACTCTAATTTTCTACCACTAG
This sequence comes from Torreya grandis, assembly GCA_037957365.1. Taxonomy (NCBI): domain Eukaryota; kingdom Viridiplantae; phylum Streptophyta; class Pinopsida; order Cupressales; family Taxaceae; genus Torreya; species Torreya grandis. The sequence goes on along the minus strand of JARHVA010000540.1, from coordinate 969,166 downwards.
ACCAAAACTATCTAGATGAAAATTATGGACTACCAAATGAATTAAACTTATGAACATAAGATCTAAAAGCATGTATAACCTCTTAGTTACCTATTACACATTTTATAATCACCATAATCATCCCTAAACATCTCTAATCATGTCAAAACTAAATATCAACCGAGCCTCATTTAAGCACACTAAGACAAGCACATTGCACACTTTGTTATTATTACTTAGGATATCAAAGCACTTCATAAAATCATCAGGACACCTCCATAACATCACCATGACATCACTAAAAACTCTCAAATATAGGAAGTGTTAGCTATGCAAGAAATGAATCAAGCAACCATAACTCAACTTAATGAGCTTGGTGTACAAGAGTTTTGAGATTCTCTTTCCTCAGTTCAAGAGCCACCTAAAAGTGAATTAAAAGTACCTAGATATAAGGATACCCTCCTAATATACAATCAAGGTGAACCTATTCATCCTCCCACCATCTCCTTTATAAAAAAGGAGCCTATTCTATAAAGGATAGAGGAGGAGCTTGTAGTCATAAGTGAACCTAAAGAGGACAATGAAAGTGTCTATGATGAATAAATCATGATGGGTAGTCCACTTCATACAAAAAGGGAAAATTTAGGTTTAAACCAGCCTTCTTGGCATGGATTTGACACAAATGAATTGGATCTTGATGAGGTCAACCCTCAATATGAAAATATAGCATATTTTGAATAGACCACTTAAAGTCCATTTTACATAAATCAATAAGAGGATCAAGACTAGGTGTTCAAGGTGGGTAAACTTTAAGATAAGGTGCCAAATGTTAGGATCTAGGATCACAATTGATTACCTTGTATAAGTAACTAAACACGAAATTAAACCAAAAGTAATGAGTAACTAGAAATCAAAAACAACACAGAATTTCAGAGACAATACAATCTTGTATTCAACTCATCCAAAAGGAAATACAATGAAGAAATTACACTCTTCCCACACCTCTTGGGTGTGCCAGTAATTCTCCCTCAAGAGTTCTCTCTCACACAACCAATTACAAACACAACTCAAACACAGAGTTGACCCTCCACCAGTCAGTAACAATACTACCAATCCACCAAGTACTCAAAATACTCCAAGTAGATCTCCCTAATCTTGCAACAACCTACAAATCAATTGATCTTACTTACCATGTAGATCTCCCATGATCTTGCACAACTTGCAGATCAACTGATCTTACAATCAAAAGGATCTCTTCCTTGTCCTTGATTACAATACAGCCCCATGGGTCTCTTAAATAGATCCCATGCAAACAATAATTAGACTTTCCAATTAAAATAATTAGAAACATAGCTCAAGACTAAAATTAGTCTTTACATGCAAACTGACCATTCAACAAACTAATTATTCATGTAACTAACAGTTTTGAAATGCACAGGTGACCGATGTCGGTCCCGGTTTATCTAGAGATGATCGATGTCAGCTGATTCCTGACCAATGCCAGCAACTTTGTAACTGGATATGACCAATGTCAGTTGATCATGCCAACGTTGGTTTCTTTAGCACTCAATAAACTCTTCCAATTTGCATCAGTGAAGCTTTTAGCTCTATAACTTAACAATCTCCCACTTGGAGATAAATAGTTGCACCTATACTTGTACCTTTACATCATCTAATTTTGTTTCTTGGATTGTATCCCTCTTCAAGTTCAATCTTGAAGACCAACCACCACACATCCTGTGGTGCTACTCCTATCATCTAAGTAGCCTACCATATCCAAATCTACATACCCATGTAGAGAATTGCTTGACCCTACATAGCATGTATACCTGCTACTGGTCCCTCTCAGATACCTAAGAATCCACTAAACTACTTTCTAGTGCTCCTTTCCCAGATTGGCCACAAACTTGCTGATAGCTCCCACTGCTTGGGCAATATCAAGTCTAGTACACATGTACTCAACCTCATTATGTGATTTGGGACACTGTTCTATGAACTGTCCATCCATAGGTGTGCTAATTGGTTCTTCATATTACATCTTGAATCACTTCACTACCTTATTCACACAATCATCCTGAGACAACATCAACCTATGATTTTTCCTGTCTCTATAAATACTCATGCCAAAGAATTTTGCTACTCCTAAATCCTTCATGGCAAACCTCTGAACTAACTTTACCTTTAGCTCAGCAACTCCCTACATGTGTGACCTTACAACAAGCATATACACCACATACAGTAATAGGATAATGTAGCTAATATTATCCAACTTGGTAAAGTAAACACAATGGTCGCATTGACATTGACTAAAGCCATGGTTTGTCATACACCTCTCAAACCTTAAACACCATTGTTCTATAGCCTGCTCAAGTCCATATAACCTGGCCTTCTGTCTCATGTGTCCATTCTCTCCTTTCTTTAACCTAGGAATCCATTCATCTATCAGTGCTTTCTTTTTGGCTAGCAACTCTACCAAATCTCTTGTTTGGTTCTTTTCCAAGGAATCAATTTCCTCATTCATGCTATGTTCCCACTGTTTCTTGGATTCTACCTGCTTTGCCTCTTTAAAACTTCCTAGTTCTTGACCATCAGTGAGCAACAAGTAGTGTAAAGAAGGGGAATAAAAAATTTGAGGCTTACTTACCCTTTCAATCCTCCACATGGGCATTTGAGACTCCTTGATAGCTTGCTATCCACCCAAAATCCATTTTCTAGTCAACCTTCGTCTGCACCCGACCGATGTCAATTCCACCTGATCGCTGACACTGGTTCCTTGATTGATGTTAGTGTCCACCTAGTTGCCAACGTTAGTTCTCTGACTGATGTTGGTCTCCACCTCCCTGACATCACTGACTTTGGTTTGCACATGATTGACATTGGTACCTGCCTGTTCAATGTCGGTTCCACCTGACCGATGTCGGTAACTATGTTTTCTTGTGAGTGATGACTTTCTACCTATGAGCTCACTTTAGATCATAACCTTATCCAAACTTCCATTCTCAAAATTATTTAGCCCCTTGAGTTGATCTCTATCCATCATCTTCTCCTTGAAAACCAAGGCTTTCCTATTCTTGTCAAAAACATCAAATTTCCTCTTTATGTAATAAACCCAATATTTTCTTGTAGCATGTGTTTCAAGAAACCTCACTTTCTTCTATTGCTTACAAAAATCTTGATCTATGCTCTCTGAATCTGAACTCTTACCTTTTGACTCAAGAACATGCATCCCCTTCTTACTCATGTGACCAAGCCTACGGAGCCACATCTTCACATCTACATCTAAAGTAGATAAACTAGAAGGAGAATCAGTAATACAAGTAGATAGAAAAGAGTACCTACTTTCTTACCTCTTGCTAAAAAAAGTGCACCCTTGGAAACTTTCCAAGAATCCGCTGTGAGAGTTACTATGCATCCCTCATCACCCAACTTTCCTATAGAAATCAAATTCCACTTCAGGATTGGGACATGCATGACCTCCTTCAACACCCATGTGTTGTCCATTTGCAATTTCAGCTTCACTTTCCCTTTGCCAACCATTTGACAAGGCTTACCATCCCCTAAATAAATCTCTCCAAAGTCTCCCTGGACATAATCATGGAAAAATTCTCTATTTGGGGTTGCATGGAAAGAGGCACTAGAATATAAAACCCAAGATTCCACTTTATCCAAGGAACATACAAGAGCATCATGTGCAATAATACCTATAACATTTGCTTCTTCATTTCCTTCATGCTGATCTTCTACCAACCAACAATCTTTCTTTACATGCCCTTTCTTTCCACAATTCCAGCAGATTTTACTGCCATACTTGGATCTGGATCTCCTACCTATCTTTGACCTTGATTTTCCTTGCTCGATCTTCTCTCTTTGCTTTCCCATGATTTCAACACTTAAAGCATTCCCTGATGATTCCCCTATGATTTTCTTATGAATTTATTCATTCAAGATTACACTAACAACATCATCAACTTTTAAGATTTTTGAAGCAGATGCAATATTACTAACTGCCATTACCAAACTATCCCAACTTTGAGGTAATAAGCATAAGATTAAGAGAGCCTTAATTTCATCATCAAAAGCTATATTGACTAAAATTAACTGGTTTACCAAACCATGGAAATCACTGAGATGACTATGTACAGATACACTTTCTAGCATTTGCAAATTAAATAATTACTTCATAAGAAATACCTTATTCAAAGCTGAGGGTTTTTCATATAAATTTGCCAAAGATTCCATTAACTCTACCATTGTCTTAGCCTGTGATAAGTTGGAAATCACAAACGATGCCAAGCTCAACCTTATAGATCCGAGAGCCTTCTGATCAAGAACATTCCATTCTTCATCTTTCATATATATGGGCTTACTTGTAACCCCACCCAACGGTAAGTACAGATCTTTTTGATACAAATAATCTTCTATCTGCATCCTCCATAATTGATAATTCTTGCCATTGAATTTATCCATTCTTAGCTTACTTTCTTCTACCATTGCTTTTCTCCCACTCAATCAAAAACCCCTAAGAGTGCCCTGTAATCAACAAACACTAACCTAATCCGAACCAGGGTCTGATGAACCTACAACCTCACTCTGATACCACTTGTCAAGATTTGGAGCAAACATAGCTCTGATACCACTTGTTAGTGTACCTAACCAAGCTCTGATACCACTTGTTAGGATTAGGAGCACAATTGATTACCTTGTATAAGCAACTAAACATGGAATTTAACCAGAAGTAATGAGTAACTAGAAATCAGAAACATCACAGAATTTGAGAGACAATACAATCTTGTATTCAACTCATCCAAAAGGAAATACAATGAAAAAATTACACTCTTCCCACACCTTTTGGGTGTACCAGTAATTCTCCCTCAAGAGTTCTCTCTCACACAACCAATTACAAACACAACTCAAACACAGAGTTTTACCCTCCCCCAGTCAATAAGAATACTGCCAGTCCACCAAGTACTCAAATTACTCCAAGTAGATCTCCCTAATCTTGCAACAACCTATAAATCAATTGATCTTACTATGTAGATCTCCCCTAATCTTGCACAACCTGCAGATCAACTGATCTTACAATCAAAAGGGTCTCTTCCTTGCCCTTGATTACAATACAGCCCCATGGGTCTCTTAAATAGATCCCATGTAAACAATAATTAGACTTTCCAATTACAATAATTAGAAATGCAGCTCAAGACTAAAATTAGTCTTTACATGCAAACTGATTGTTCAACAAACTAACTATTCATGTAACTAATAGTTCTGGAATGCACAAGTGACCAACGTCGATCCCTGTCTATCTTGAGATGACCGACGTCGGCTGATTCTTGACCGATGTTGGTAGCTTTGTAACTAGATGAATAAATCATGATGGGTGGTCCACTTCATCCAAAAAAGGAAAATTTAGGTTTAGACCAGCCTTCTTGGCATGGATTTGACACAAATGAATTGGATCCTGATGAGGACAACCCTCAATATGAAAATATAGCATATTTTGAATGGAGCACTTAAAGTCCATTTTACATAAATCAATAAGAGGATCAAGACTAGGTGTTTGAGGTGGGTAAACTTTAAGATAAGGTGCCAAATGAAGGTAGCCTTGATATTTTGGAGTTGAAGTAAAGCAAATCAAATCTTGAACAAGATAGATGTGATACTTCAAAACTTGGATAGTCAAATCAACCTTCATTTGTAGTTGAAGAACAAGATGAAATATTGAGTGAGGTTGATGAAGGAGACATCTCAAGTACCCAAGTTATTCAATTTGATGAGCATAATAGTGACGAACCTAAAGAGTTATGGCAATGGTTCAATTCCATAAACAAAGAATTTGAAGAGGTTGAGGGACATGTCCTTATTCTAGAAAGCTATGAACATTCTACTCTAAGCATGATCAATTGTGATTTATATAAGGACAAGATAGAAGAATATGGTCTTTTTGAACCACCAATTGAGCCAAGTGTAGTTTCTCTCAAGAGCCCAAATGAAGTCAGCATGCAAGCCTTTCTTAAGAGTGATGAATAATAATAAGAAAGTGTTCACATAGTCCAACATGAACTAAGTTTGGAAGACTTGGACTGATATGTTTATATTAGAGACATGTTCATTCCACTCCATCCACTAGGGATCACATCAAAATGATTGACTTACAAACTACTTGGTCCTTGAATTTTGATACCTTCAAAGTAGGATATTTTTCATCTTGGCTTGTTACAAGTGAATGATACTAATAGTTTTCCATTTGACCTAGAAAGGAGGTGCTTATAGATTATTATATAATATTGTATATATTAAAGTAGGTTCATGCTTTTATTTAAGTGCCTTTATGCACATTTTTTTAGTAGGTTAGTTTCCCTTTCAATAAGTGCCTTGGGTAATCTATCTTGTTTATTATTTTCTTGGTCCTTTGTTTTTTTAAAGAGGTTAGATCAATATTGGCATCCAACATTAGATCCAAGTCAAATGTGTTGGACCCAAGTAGAGACTCCATGCCCAATGGACTAGACAAGGCAACATATTTTGGGTTCCCTTGCATAGACAAATATGCAACCCCTGTGAGTTGTCAAAGATGTTGGCCATTGTTAGCCCACATATAAAACTCTTTCATGGTTGGATGAAGTAGTGTATCAAATAATTAGAAATGAGTCTAGCAATGTAAATGGAGGGATCTAGGTAGGTTCTCATATGTTTTGAACATTAAGAAGCATGGACTAGGTTACATAAATCTTAAGAATCCATCAAAACTATTATGGGCTCAATTCTCACCCTTGGAGATGATTATTTAGGCTCTCTCTAATTGATCTATAAAATTGGGATAACCCTAGGAAATGGGTCACCTATGTTAGGGCTGAACCTCTAGAGTAGGCTAGCTTCATCTTTGATGCTCACATGAAACTAAGACTAAGCCCAATGCTTCATGGGAAAAGAGTTAGAAGAGAGTAAGGGATCCTAAGAAAGTTAACAGGGTGATACACCTAAATTAAATAGACACTCATATAAGTTTTAACCCATACTAGATCAAAAAAAGATAATTGTGACGTACTCAATCTCACAATCTCACCAATTACATAAATATTTCATAGCAGAGGTCCAAAATGGAACACTAATCCATACTTACAATTTGGCTTGAGGACATCTTCAAAAAAGCAAGTAGAAGGAAAACAAACAAGGAAGAGTCTCTTTCATGAATTTACCATACACAAGCATACTAAACACTAATTAAATATAAGATACATGCAAAGAGTTGATCATATTACTTCAAAAGGTAGTTTTTATATTATTTTGATAGGGTTTAACCTTATCAAATGAGCACACTTTTTCAAGAGTCTCGATGAGTATCCTTCTCTTAAAAATAAAATTATGAAATTTCCCAAAAGTTGAGAACCCCTATAAAGGGAATGAGACCAAGATATATAGAAGAAGAGAGCCTACCTAAAAGAGTGGGAGAGTACTCTATCAAAAAAATATAACTTGTCCTAGATCATTAAATGAACCTGAGTTGCCACCTTTTGTTCCTTAGCTAATGGAACATTACCACCCTTTTTATCAATAAAATTCTTATATATGGTTTGTTGAGTGGTAAGGTCCTCAAAGGCCTTAAGGATGTATTAAATGTCCCTAGTTGTAGTTCCTAATGTGATATTTCTTTGATCCTTGATGCTAACTCCTGCTTGAAGATAAAACTTCATGATCATGGACCTGACTGAAACATGCTGTAGTGCCCTTTAGATGGCTTCTTGTCAAGATAACGACCTTTCTAAAGATTTAATATCCCTCACATTAATTATAATTCTACTTTATCTTCAAGCTTAAATCATAGGCCTATATTTAATTATACTTCTACTTTATCTTCAAGCTTAGATCATAGGCCTATCTGTAGGTGGAAAACTACTTTGAGACTAATGGTTTTCCTATAGATTTTATATGAGTATAGACCTATAAAAAAAGTAACACCTTTTATAATATAAAAAGTATAAAAGACCCATCCTTTCTTTACAAGAACCCAAACGTGCATGTGCATACGTATATTCTCCTAAAAACATTGAAAACTATTGTAGGAATAACTCTGCCTAAGTAAAAATACAAACTCAAGGTCCATAATTTAACCTTAATGGTGACACATACATGTTCCTTACATTCCATTGCATTACCTAGGCCATTTAATAACATTTAAACCAGCTCTAATGACCTCAAAAAACCTATAGAATCTTTTATTTCATGGTCAAAAATAACTTTCCAACCCTCATCAAGAATACTAGGCTTGTCTTTAATTTGATTGGTTGTTAAAAATTGACTCAACTCATTAAAAAGTTAACTCAGCTTGCTCCATCAATTTCAATTTGTAAAAAAGTTTGTGGATCATTGATCTCTATTAGTTGAATGCACCCTTGAAACTTATCACATATACATTCACTTTTGAGATTCAATGACTCTTTTGACTGATGCTCACCATTAGATCCAAATGTATGATACAACATGGACCATCGATCTATCCACTATTTGAATTCCAATGACTATTTTCCAGAGCTTTAAATTGATATCTATGCGAGCATCTACCTTTTATAACCAAATTTTTAATTCTATGTCTTGAAGCATAGGGATCATGGAAGCATCAAAATTGTAAGGAATGGCTATCTTTATCTTGGTGTGCCATGTCCTTTGATTTTCTTCCATGGTCCTCTTGATGATTCTCAGTAAATTATTATTTGTAGACTCTACTAGTCCATTTATTTAAGGATAGTAATTAGAAGAAGTGTTGAGTTAGATGCCCAGTTTGACATCCCATTAACTTATCTTCATACCAAGGAATACCAATCCATTATCATAAATTATGGTGGCTACGACACCAAACCTAGTTATAGGGTTGTGATATAAATCTAAGACCATAACTTCACTATCTTCCTTCAAACTAATGTTTTCCACCCTATAGTTAGAAACCATTTATTCCCTATACTTGATGGTGGATTGATCATCCCTTTCAAGTCTAACCCCTATTGTATGAAGGGTTGCTCCACTTGAATAGGATTGAGTGGAAGGGATGCTTGTTTTTGCTTTCCTACAAAGAGGGTACACTTATAGCACCTTCTAACCAATGCATGAGCATATCTAAAAGGGATGGGCTAGTAATAACAAGCCCTCATTACTTTTGTTGTAGTGGTTTTAGGTGTAAAATGGCCTCCTGTAGGTTCATCATGAAACTGATCTAAGAGTTTGGTTAACTAGTCATCATCTATGCATATAAGGAGCACCCCATTAAGGTCCTTTATAAAAATAACACCATAAATTAATATATAAGGTATATATTGAAGCCTTAAATATCTTCTTTTGGTTATATCTAAACCTTGGGGGTATTCTCCTATTGTTAAGAAGTGAGTTATTTTTTGAAGCCAACTCTTCTGAGGTAGGAGTGCACCAGCCTATGAGTTGTCATGGGTCACCAAAATAGCTTCATTTTCCCTTTGGAGGTAATTCACCATGTGTTCACATAAACCCTTACCCCTTACTAGCTTGGTGACCTTGGTTTCTATGTCATACTCCATGACCTTTATGATCTAGCCTACTCTATTTTCACTTAAAGCTTTGTTAAGGAGGAAAGACCTAACTCTAGGGTGAGACACCATAAGATGGTTCATACTGTTGGAGAGCATGGTCCTAAATTTATTGATGCTCCTTAAGGTTACAAGAACTTGTTTCTCACTAAAATTGTACCTCACCTCATATTATTCTAGCCCTTGACTAAGAAAGGCAATTGGTTACTCCATCGCTTTACTATTCTTCTGCATCAGCACAGTTGATATGTTATCAATGTTAGAAAAGGTGTATAAGATGAAGTATTTGGATAAATAAGGGTTTAGAAGTGAGGGTGATTGTGTAATATCCTAATTGATGACATCAAAATCTATTCTACCTTTATCAGACCAAACAAACACTTGGATTTTCTTTAGCATTGTGGTGATAGGCTTGACCAAGCTTGCAAAACCAGGTATGAACCTTCTCACAGAGTTGATCTTCCCAAGGAATATTTGGATTCCCTTTCTTTGTTTTGGAAAGGACAAGGCTAAGATAATACTTAATCTATCAGGGTCAATGGATAACCCTTATTTGGAAATAATATGGCCTAGAAATTTTCCTTCATGCAAAAATAACACACATTTTTGGGGAATTAAAGAGATCCCATACTCTCTACATCTTTTGAAAACTAGCCTTAGATGGTCTATGTGGTCACTAGCATTCTTGGAGAAGACTGTAATGCCATCCAAGTAGACTAACACCATTTGATTTAGTAATCCTTAGAAAACAATGCTTATTTCCCTTTGGAAAGTTGCCCCAATATTGGATAATCTAAAAGGCATATTTTGATAAGCAAAAGTCCCCCACTTGGTGGTGAAGGTGGTCTTGTACTAGTCTTCTTCTCTCACTAGCACTTGGTTATAGCTTGAGTATCCATCTAGGAGAGAGATATGTTCTAAACCAACAACTACTTGTAGGATTTGTTCCATGGATGGTAGAGGGTAATCATCCTTCAAAGATACCCTATTAATATCTTTGAAGCCACACATAGTCTGATCTCCCTATTCCTCTTTCTAATAGGTACTATATTAGCTACCCATGAGGAGTGTTTGATGGGGAAGATGATCATGTTGCTATATTTTTTCCCTGGATGGTAGAGGGTAATCATCCTTCAAATAAACCCTATTAAGACATTTGAAGTTCGCACATAGTCTGATATCCCCACTCTTCTTTCCAATAGGTACTATATTAGATGCCCATGAGGAGTGTTTTATGGGGAAGATGATCCTAGACTCCACAAGCTTGGTTAAATCTTTTCTCATGAGTTCTTCAATCTTTGGATTTATGGGCCTCTACTTTTACCTAATAGGTTTGGCATCAAACTTTAGCTCTATTATGTATTGGGCTAGATTAGGATCAAAGCCCTTTAGGTCACTATATTTCCAAGCAAAAATGTATACATATTCTTTATATAGCTCTATGAAATCATGCCTTTTAGCTTTATTGCTTACCTTTCCAAGCTTGAGAAGCTTATCCTCAAAGATAATAACTCTTTCATAATTCTCCTCATTAGTTGACATTATTGATTTATCCTTCCTCATAAGGTCTCGTTCATGAAATAGGCCTTCTAGGGTGATTAACCCATTAGGAAGCTTATTAGACCTTAGTTGGACAATATGATCCCCATATTGGTGCTGTAACTTTTCTTGATTAAGGGAGGTAAATTCTACTTCTCTTTGTAAGAAGCATTCAATCTATTTGTCAATTTTAAAGACCTACTAATGAGCTTCAGCATCTAACACTGATGGTATTATTACCACTTTGATATGTGGTTGAAACATGGTTATTTTTAGTTCATTGGGGATGTCAAAATGAGCCCCTATAGCTGCTAACTTATCAACATGTTTTTGGCCTCTCGACACTAATTGGATGTTGAAAGACTTAAAGTCCTCAATGAGGTCCCATACCATATGTTTTTAGGATATCATTAAAGGGTTCTTAGTGGCATTCTAACCTTTGACTTGGTGAACAAACAATTCAGTTGATGTTGACATTATCTAGCCCATAAAGTTCAATATGGAATTATATAATGGGCTCAACTTTGATTGACAACTTGTTCCCATACCTTTTTTAAAGGCCATATAGGACTAGTTTACTATAAGATATCCCCCTATCTTGTCTATTAATTCTATAGATAATCACAGTGCAAATAAAGGAGGTACATTCAAGACATTGGGATAAGCCTACAAGGTCATATTGAGGTCCTTGATTATACTAGATAGTTTAGGAGAAAAATCATCAATTTGCATCACTCCTTTTGACTATGGCTCATATTTTAGACCAAGCTAATTAGCTATGGACTTTGGCATCATTGAGGTACTAGCCCCACTATCCACCAAATAGTTATGTACCAGAGAGTTACCAATGATTATTGAAATATAGGAAGAAAGAGGCTTGACTACTTTACTTGATTGCCCTTCCTTTGGTCCTTTGGCTATATTGGTGAGAACCTCATTCACCTTGCTTGATGGTTTATATACAAAATTTGTAACATTGATCTTGAACAAACCTCCTGAAGAATCTCCACCTGGGTAGGCATGGAGAACATATCCCATATGGGTACACCCATGGTTGACTTTTTCATTTCTTCAACAATGTTAATGGGTGAAACACCAACCTTTAATTGCACTTTAGGAGCCACCATTATTGTTTTTTGAACTTGTGAGCCTTGTGGAATAGAAATATTCCTTTGGATTTGATCTCTTAGGGGTACTGGAACCTTTGGAGTGACAACAAGTTCCTTATTCCTTGTTAGTGAAGGAGTGATGGTAGGAAGTTATTTTATTACTCCTCAGTTGGCATCCATATTCCTTCTTTTAAATCTTGTGTTTGCTACCACTGAACTATAGGCCTAGCTATAACTATCCTGCTTGATGGTTGCATAACACTCCCCTTATTCATATTTCATCATTGTAGCATCTAGTTGATTTGGTCCCTGATTTACCCCTTGAATTTATGGAGGTTATTCTAGTTTGGTCATCATAGGAACCTCTACATTTTGGGCCATTAGAGCTTGGTTATACCCAAAGTTAGCAACTTGTTTCCATTGATCATTAAATGCTTGATTAAGGTCAATATTTGGGACAATATGCTGACCATAGGATTGGTTCTAAAGCATGGTACCCTCTTCTTTTTGGGCCACATTATTTTGAACTAAGACCAAGGAGTTGGAAGTACTAACAACATTAGGGTTGAATTTACCCTACCTATTGTTCCATGTTGCCCTTGGTTTTGACCTTACCCTTGGTAGTTTACCTTATACAAAGGCCTATTTTCTTGAAAATCCTATTTTTAAGGTTGATACAAACTTTGATAAGGCCTTTTGAAGTCTTGTTGCCTTTTGCCATTTACTATTGTTGGGTGAATATTTTGTCATCAACTAACTGATAAAAAAATGGGTATATCAACCACAACATAGGGAGATTTACACCATGAAAAGTGTGGGTTTACCAGATCTGCACGAGGTAAATCTCTCCTCTCATCAAGGGGAGGTTCCTTATTAATACTTACATGCCGAATATATATAATTAAGCAGAAAATAACACATGGGGGTGGTATAATAACATCTACCTCTCTTTTTTTAGAGGTAATGTATAAAGAACAAAAGAGGAAAAATCTTGGTCCTTAAGCTAACAACACTCCTCTTCTTTCAGGAATGATATTAAATAGAGAGCAAGAAATCACCTGAAGTGACGAAGTTCAAAAGAACACTCACATAAGCACAAAGTCTTTCGTAGTTTCCTTTCACCGATCCGAAACAAGTATAACCGTAGAGTAAAGTGAAGCACAAAGTCTTCATCTGAAACTACAAAAGATAACTAAATCTCAAACATAAAAGCAACACAAAGTCTATCTTCTACCTTCCAAAAGTGCCCTTAGATAATATAAACACACCCACTTTGCTTATTAAATTAGATGAATAAGATATTACCAAAAAAGAGGACATAAGAACTATTTCCTAAATAACACAAACAATCTCAACACAAAGTCTGAAATAACCTGCTTCTCATTCATTCAACAAAATATGATTTACAAATTTGAGCACAAAGTCTCAAAAGTTGCTTCAATTCCAGTAGAGTGTTTGCTATTAATTTTTTCAAGATTATTTACAAATGAGGTCTCCACTATATATAGGGAGAAAATCCTCAAAAAGAAAAAATAATAAAACATACAAAATATCTTGGTCAAAGATGACTCATCTTTGACTTTTAGATATTTTTCCAAACTTTTTACATGTAATTACATATTTCAAAACTGCATGCACTTTGCACAAAATAGAAGTGCATAAGGAGAGAAGAAGAAAGAAGAGAGAGAGAGAGAATCAATTTTGGCTGCCAAGTTTCTTTAGATGAGCATCGTACATGGTGATAGATGCCTGAATTCCTATGATGTCTAGTGCAACTACATTCTTGGAGATGATTCTTACTCTGATTAGTGCGTCCTTCAATGTTGTGACAGCTTTAGTGTGGCCCATTAACCTGGATCTTAGATTCTCCAAACTTAACTGAGCATCTAGAATGTTGTCCACTAAATACATTGAGAAGGATTTTTCTTCAAAATCTCTTTGAATCATCTCCTTGAAATTTTGAATCATCTCTTCTGCCAGAAGGAACTGATTGTCCTTATAGGTTAAGTCACATGGCAGCTCTTCTAATTTATTTAGCAGGCTCAAGTCACTCTTCTCACTAGCTTCCTTGAAAGCTTTAAGATCATCAATTAAGTCTTTGAGTACCTAGATTCTGAAGACCAGTGACTCCTTGATCTCAACATAGGAGTCCTTGTTGGAGATGACACTGATAGATATCAGGGTGCTCTTCTTGATATTTTTCATTTCCTTCCATCTGTTGAGATCTTTCTCCAAGCTATCAATCTCTTGAGAGATAAGGGAGACAAAAGCATCTACCTGTGTTTTTACCTTCTTCATTTTTCCTGTCTTTGCTGCTACTTCTGTAAGTAGAGAAACTCCCTGAGTATGCATCTTTTCAATATAGTCCTCCAGGACTTTCCCTTTCAAATAAGTCTTTTCTACTTTTTGAATGACTGAGTCATCCATGGAGAAGGCCTATATAGTTGCTGCTTCAGGAGGAAGAGTGAACCTTTTTATTACTGCCATTAGCTGCTCTGCCTTGGCTTTGTAATAATCCTTCATTTCCTTCTCTCGATCAAATTTCTGGACCATGATATCCATAGCCGACTAAAGATCGCTTTTCGCACCTTTATGGGTAACTTTGCCAAGTTCAATATGAGAGATGGAATAGCCACTCATCTCGAAACCCTCAAGGGTTGCATCCTGTGGAGGCTTCATAATTTTTAGAAATTTTTGTCCCTTTTCTTTGACCAATTTCGAGAGAATTCTTGGCCTCTTAGGAGCCTTTGCTTTCACTGGCACTATTTTGCCAAAGCCAAACTCATCTACAGAGATGGCCATCTTCTTTCTTTTTTACGTGAAAGCAGACATCCAAGGTGGGAGAGAAGTGCCTGTTATGGTAATGGTTGTATCTAATGGTGTTACTATAGCCATTTCTATATTGCTAGTGGTGACAGTAGTTGTAATTAGAGTAACTAGCAAAACTACACCAACTACTGATTCTGGCTCAGGTGCAGGGCTTGCTGGCAAGTTGAAGGAAGGAGATGACAGACTTGGAAAGGATCCAAAAGAGTGAGGAGAACTTTTAGGGCCCTGAGGATTGCCAAATACAACTCTGGAAGGAGAAGCGACTCTGAAGGAGGGAACACTGATAGGAGAGATGGGAGAAGAGGGAACCATAGGAGACTGAGAGGGAGAAGGAGATACGCTCTTGCTCGACTACACTTGTTCTTGTGAGAGTGGAGACATAACACTTGGTTGCCCTGATGACTGATCATCTTTCTCCATGGGCTGAGCTACCTGTGCTTGAGGACTATGTTCTTTGGTTCCTTTTGTTGCTGCTTCTAGCCCTTGTGCAGTCTTTGATTTTTTGGATACAAAGATGATCCTAGGCTTGTGAGGCCTAGAAGGAGAAGGGACATCACCTTTGTTTTTAGTTATGTTCTCTACTTTTCTCTTTAATTATGCCTAGTATTTAGCCTCTAAACCTATAACAAATTCCCTCAGGGTGATTCCTTTGGCTGCTAACCAATCATTGGTGTTAGCCAATATTGGTTTGAATCTTTTTCTCAGAGAAGTCAGCTCCTTCTGAGACCACTAAACTAGAGGGAGAGGGGAACCAACAACCTTCTCTACCAGATACCTGCTATTTATGATGTTCCCATCATCGGTTAAACTAGAGGGGATCTTTACAAGCTCAAGATATTCAATCTGCTCTAGTGTCAGCCTGCAATAGTCTATTTTCTTAATTTCCTCAGTTGTCTTCAGGTCTACCCAAATATCTTCAATCACTGGTTCATGGGACTGAGTTTTCTTTTTGATCTTCTCTTTGACTCCCCTGTAGTCAAATTTTTCTCATCTTTTAAATGGCTTGATAGTAACTATTTGCATTTGAGTTTCCATGACCTTAGCTTTGGTTGATAATGCAAAAAAATACCTGCCAATCTTGATTAGAAACTTGAAACCTGGTCTCTTCAGTTCCATCTATCCAATATGCATGACAACCAGTTGTCGGTAAAGTTCCATTAGAACTAATATATCTGAAGAGAACTTGGGAAGCATGTAGGGGTAGCCTTGGTAAAAGCCGACCTAAAGATAACAGAATGTGGGAAACTGGAGGAACATGTAGCTGTAATTATTGACCACTGCCCAAGCCTCATCTGATATTCTCTTTTGTTCAAACTGAGGATCGAAGAGACATAAAAACATGGCAAAGAAAGCATCATTTACTCTTTTGAAATGACGTGTTGACCCTTGAAGCATCAGCTGAGGATAATATGAGTAGACCGGGGTGGTCTTTTTATCTCCTTCAGTAGCTAATCTCAGGAAAGATCGCATTTCGGCAGCTATATAAACTAGGTACGAAGTCATATAGAATTTAAAGGAAGTCTGTACTTTGGTTAACTACTCATGGAGGGCATTGCTGATTTTCTCTCCCCAAAAGATGGTTTGCTTGCCCTGGAGGATGATCTTGATGAATGGATACATCCATTCATGGAACTGTGAAGAAGATGGGAGACCCCGTACTCTATTGAGAAGGGTGATCAAGTCACCAACTTTCTCGTCAAAATTGCTCCTTAAAAAGTTCTTTGGCCATCTGGAGAGGCTGGTCCTAGGGGTCTTCAACCACTTATAGTTCATGACCTTCTTTGCCCTCTCAGGGTCTTTATCATACTCTTTTTGCACGTCCACAAAATCAATTTGGGTTACTTCGGTGGCTGGAGGGCACATGAAAACTTTGTCGATGAATTTGGGGTCTAACTGAATCACCATGTTATCACTGGCATCTGAAACCATTCTAGTCTCTTTGTTGTAGAAGTGCACGCATTGAAGGATGAACTAAGCATGATGCATTGCTACTAGAAAGGTAGCCACTAGGTGGATGTTGCTCTCAATGATCCTCTTTATCTCAGTGCTGGGATTTGTTGCCTTTGTTCATACCAAAAATTCAGCCATGTCCACGTGGCCAATCTCAGTGTCTCAAATGTCCTCGACATTTAAAGAGACTGATGTGAGTGGGAAGACGCCCTGGTACTTATACTTCATGGTTTTCACCTTCTTGGGAGACGCTTCCGTCATGGGGAATGATCTTGACCGGATGGGAGTAGGTGTGCAGGAGTTCGTTGATTGAGCTACAGTCATGATCACAGATGAGAGGAGACTAGATGAGAGAGGAAAAATGCAATTTAAGTGATCTTGGTTACTGGAGGTCACTTAAAAAGGTTGGGTGGAAGAAATAATGAAAAATGAGGAGAAAGGGAAAGAAAAGGACAGGTCAGAAAATTCCTAGGAGTTAGAAAAATCTGAGAGAAAAAATGCAAGGGTAGCAAAAATTACTGCCCCTATAAAGAGTTGGAAAAAAGTTAAGGGCAGGAAAAATCACCGCCCTTGTAGTTGGAAAGAAAAACGTGTAGGGGCGGCAATTTTTGCTGCCCTTGCAGAGAGGGAAGAAAAAGAGAAGGGTGGTGAATTTCACCACCCTTACAAGGAAAATCTACAAAAAGGAGGGGGCAGCAAAGATTGCCGCCATTGCAGGGGACCTTCCTTGTGAGGAAAGACATAGGCGACAAAAATTGCTGCCCTAAAGGCCTAATGTGGGCTAGAGGGAAAAGAAGTATGCGGTCCAAAATGGGGGAGAAAACCATGCCCGCAGTAAGGTGGAGAGGAAACACGCAGGCAGGAGGGAAAGATAAAAGAAAAATGAAATAAAACCCCCTAACACTAAGCAAAAGCAAGAAAACAAAACAAAAAGAAATGCTAAAAATAAGACCAACCTAAGAAATCACACGTGCCATGAGGTTGAATCTGTGAATACGTGCTTCGAGTCATTGACTGGGTCGCTCAGGTACAAGAGATAGGAGGAGAGGAGGAAGTAATGAAGAGAAGAGAGGCCCAAATCGGTTTATATGGGGTGGAAAACCACCCCAACAACCCATTGCGTGTAGCCATAAATGCTATGCATGGTTATCGAGACGTGTAAAGGTGGCAAAATTTGCTACCCTTGCATTTTCTGTTGAATTCGAGTGCAGGGGCGGCAAAATTTGCCGCCCTTGCAGGTCAAGGTGCAGGGGTGGCAAAATTCACCGCCCTTGTAGGCAAAAATGCATGGGCGGCAAAGTTTGCCACCCTTGCACAAAAAGCAAAAAAAAAAGAATGCAGAGGCGGCAAAATTTGCCGCCTTTACACAAAAAGCAAAAAAAAAAAGAATGCAGAGGTGGCAAAATTTGCTGCCTTTGCACGAAAATGAAAGAAAAGACTAACTCTGAAAGGAGAGTCTGGGGGAGGGGAAAACTTGGCCAAAATGAGATTATAACCACTTTCATGTTCTGAGGCCGAGATGAGAATGAATTTGAAATTCATCTTAAAAAATGAACTTAGAAAAATGAAAGACGAAACAGACAAGTTTCGTAGGGGGTTGTTCCCAAAAATGAGCTAAGTTGATTTTGGAAACAATAGCTGGCTCCTGTTGGGGAACTTTTGCTGATCAAATTGATTAACAAGAGTAGAAACCAGTCTCTAAGTGCCTTCATCCAAGCTATTGGGTTACGGAGTTAGGCTAGAAATGAAAGAGAGAAAATAGACAAAACATAAAAACTGTACATATATACAAACAGACTCATCTGAGCTTCAAGGATTGAATATCTTAAGATGCTATCTGCTATGAGGTAGTGTAAATGGTGTTCCATCTTGGTACTATAGCAAGAAGCTAGCCTCACCACAAGGCTGTCGAATGGTAAACGGGCCTCTCCAAAAGGAGTCAAATTTGCCATGCATCCCTTTTGGTTCTCGCCTCTTGTCCCATAACAAGACTTGATCTCTAACTTGGAATTCACGCACTCTAACTCCCTTATCAAAAAGTGCCTTCACCTGATTCTCATGTTCCATAATTTGGTCTACTACCATAACTCGTTGTTCATTTAGCTCGGTCAGACACATAATTCATTTGTCAACTGAGCTTTTGAAGATTGAGTCTTCGATTGCTTTGGTTAATTTGAGCGCTGGTAGTTCAAGGGTGATGGGAATTTTTGCATTCAATCCATATACAAAGTTGGAAAGGTGACATACTTATAGCCCTTTTAGGTGTTATTCTATCTGCCCATAAGGCGTCATACAATGCTTTATGCCATGTTCTCTGATTGTCGTCCATCAATTTCTTGATAATGGTGACTAGGTTTTTGTTACTCAATTCTGCTTGTCCATTTATTTGAGGGAAATAATCTGAAGTGTGAGATAAGGTAATTCCATAACCAAAGCAAAATTGAGTAATTTCATATGAGAAAAAATGGGCCGTATTAACTGTTACAATTTTGAGTGGAACCCCAAACCTGGAGATGATATTTTCTTTGAGAAAGCTGCATACCACTTCAAACGTAGCATGCTTGGTTGGGATGGCCTCCACCCACTTGGTAAAATAATCTATTATAGTGAGGACATAATCATGTCCAACACTTGAAGATGGGTTGACTACTCTAATGAAGTCAATACCCCACTACTGAAATGGTTCCTCGATCACAACCAGCTTGAGGGGCAAAGCAGGCAGCTTAGGTTTTCCAATGAATTGCTGATATAATTCACACCTATGCACCTATTTTTAGGCATCCTAAAAAAGCATGGGCCAATAGTAACTTGTTCATAGAATTTTGTGTGTTATTATCAGTGTAGAGAAATGTCCTCCACAGGCCAAATTGTGGAAAGATTCTAGGAGTCTTCCTTGTTGAGTTTTGTCAACACAACGAAGAAATGCCCTGTCTAGGTTTCTCTTGTAAGGACCATTATCCCATAGAACATAACCAACTGCTTTCAATTTAATATTCTATTTCTCTTTAAAAGAAAGATGAGCAGGACACTCACCATATGTCAAAAAATGAGCAATGTTAGAATACCACTCATCAGTAGTGGCGACAAAGAGAACCGTAGGCATGCCTTCAATATCTACTTCTTCACTTTCTACTTCATCTGGAATGTTGTTGGCGATCAACTAGAAGAGACCCCTTCCTTGTATGAGCTTAGTTGGTTTGATGTCTAGATCAAACTCTTGAGTTATGGCAATCCAGTTACCTCTCTTTATACCGAACTCTTGCTGAGTCAAAATGGATTTTACTATTGTACCTAGTACGAGAACTTCAGTGTGAGAATTCAAGATATAAAACCTGAAATGCTTGACAGCTTTGACCATGACGTATGCATGCTTCTCCATAAGGGAATATTTTAGCTCATGATCATTGAGTGAACAACTCATGAATGAGATAGGAGATTTTGACCGTTTTAGACTTTGCTGGACCAAAATAGCTGATAGTGTATGTTCAGAGGCATAACTATATATTTTGAAACCTTAAGTATAATTTAGACAGACCAAGACTGGTGCACGGGTGATTGCTTCTTTAATCTCTTTGAATGCTGACTTACCCTCAGCAGTCCACCTGAACGTAGCATTGCCCTTCATCATATTGACAATATGACAAGTTCTCTCAGCAAACTCAGTAATAAACCTTCTGAGAAAATTTACCTTTCCAAAGAAAGAGTGAACTATGGTCTTGCTGGTAGGCAGAGTAAGCTCCTGGATGGACTTGACTCTTTCTGAATCAATTATAATACCTTCTCAGGACACGATGTGTCTGAGAAGCTTCCCTTTAGTTACTCTGAAGACAGATTTCTTTGGGTTTAAAGAGATACCATTTTGACGACAACATTCTAGTACTTTTTGCAAATGGTGAACATGCTTAGAATGATGTTTTGAAAATACCGTCAGATCATCCAGGTATACTACAATGAATTTTCCCATCTCATCTTTGAAAGCAAGATCCATCACCCTTTTAAAAGTGGTGCCTATGTTTATCAAACTAAAAGGCATTCTTCGGTAAGTGAATGTGCCCCAAGGCATGGTGAACACTATCTTATGCTGATCTACTTTTTTGACTTCAACCTGATTGTACCCTAAAAAACCATCTAGCATTGATAACATTTCTAAACTTGTTACCATCTATAGAACTTGATCCATGATGGGGAGAGGGTAATTATCTTTTAAAAACAACTGATTTAAGTTCCTAAAATCCACACAGATTCAAATTTTGCCATTTTTCTTTTTGACAGGTACTATGTTGGTAATCCATGCTGAGTGATGAATTGGAAAAATTATCTAGGCATCTAACATCTTTTATATCTCAGTTAAGATAGTACCTAAGAATTTTGGATTATACTACCTGGATTTCTTCTTGTAAGGTACAGAGTTTGCCTTCAGAGGAATGTCATGGCGAACATCATTAGGCTTTAGTGATTTTAGGTCATCATAGGAATAGGCCAATACATCCATGTATTGGCAGAGTAGACTAGTAAGCTCAAATCTTTCCTTGGGAGTGCATCATTTCCCAATATTTACCATTTTAGGATCACGCTTGGTTCCCAAGTTTACCTGATCAAAGTCTTGAGAGGACTTTGAATTCGTACGCTGTTGCTTAATAAACCTATCATGGTTATCAAACAATTTCTCTAGGGACACCAAGGCTTTTGGAATCTTATTCCCTTTAAACTGTAGAAAGTCCTCACCTATGTTCACATGGGCCTCAGGACCTACCCCACACTCTTGAGGTTCACTACCTTCAAAACGCAGTTGTTCAAAACTATCTTTTTGCTCCAAGAAGGCGATGATTTGATCATCATTATTGAACACTTGCCAGTGGCCAGCATTATCTGGTATACTTGGTCAAAAAACTAGCTCGATAGTATACTTATCTCTTTTAAAATCTGGGTGAGGAACTAGAAGGGTGGCAGAGACAGCTAATGCATCTGCTCGATCATTGAATTCCCTTAGAACGATAGATATGTTGAAGGTGTCAAAATTTTCAATATGATCCCAAAATAGGTTGTGATAATGGTGCAACCTCTCATTCTTGGTCTGATAAAGGTTTCTCACCTGATAGACTATCAACTCAGCATCTCCTTTAGCATGGAGTTCTCTAATGCCCTTTTCTCTGGCAGCCTGTAGTCTGAGCAACAGAGATTCGTATTCAGCCGTGTTGTTGGTATTATTGAACTGCAACTTGTAAGACAAAGGAATAATATCTCCCTGAGGGGATACCAACACAACCCCAGCTCTTGACCCAGTAGAAGAGCAACTACTGTCAAATTCTAAGGTCCATACCTCATTAGGTGTTGTTTCTTCTTTGAAAACTCCTTTGTTTTAGGGAAGAGGCTCTTCCAAGTGTTCATCTTGATTTGTC
Organism: Torreya grandis; assembly: GCA_037957365.1. NCBI lineage: Eukaryota > Viridiplantae > Streptophyta > Pinopsida > Cupressales > Taxaceae > Torreya > Torreya grandis. The sequence goes on along the minus strand of JARHVA010000540.1, from coordinate 946,810 downwards.
AATTTTTAGCTGTATCAGCTGAACACAATCTCAATTTATCATTTGAAGAAGTTTCATCTGATGTTTCATGGGTTTTGTCTATAGACAGGAATTAGTTTCCCATGCCTGAGGACTCAAATAAAATTTGAGCTTCCGGTGTTGGTGATCGGGTAACTACGTACCTTGCTTCTTTTTCAGGGAGTAACTTCTTCATGACACCTTGAACTAGAATTCTTGCTTCTAACAGGTCCATACTTAGCTCATCTCCGACATCTTTATAGAAGTTCTGCCCAAGTAGGATGCCATAAGATGCAGGAACATCGGCCACTAAAACCGATATTTTTATCCTCTTCTCTGGAAAAGATGCAAAGGCATATTGAGCATCTTTTATTTGACCAAGAAGAGGAACTTGCTTATTTTCCATATGAAAACACCTCCCAAAAGTTTTAGTCAAAGTCAGGCCAAGAGAGTCTACCACTTTCGCGGGCATGACATTATCTAAAGCTTCAGAGTCTATAATACAATTACTCAGTTTATAACCATTTATAAGCAGGGAAACATAGAAAGGTTCTATTTTCCTGGGAGCAATAGGAGGAGTCACAACAAGATTGTTTTGTGTCAGTTTATCCTTAGGGGGATCAAGAACAACTTTCAAAGAATCTTGTCCTATGGAGACGGCTTTGTTTTTTACATATTCTACCAACCTATCAAACTGTTCTGGGTTAGCTCTTAAATATTCAACCTCTATGATTTGAATTTTAGTCTTTCTAGCATGATCAATTATATCAAATAATTGAAAAGAACTTGCAACAGAGGAAGGGGGTCCATCATCAGGGACTTTAATAGGTGTGGCACAGGTCTGAGTAGTAGAAGTGGAAGATATCAGGTGATTGAGAGTACTTGCTTTTTTATGGGTTACTTGATCTTTTGACTGTGGAGGCAATGGAGTCCCACATTTGGCAATAGAAACCGCTGGCCGGGATTCCTCCTCTGCCTTCCCTTTGTCAGTCTGTGAGCCGACTGATTTTGGGATCTAGTGAAAATAGCGTAAGCTCCATCTAAATCCTCCCCTTTACTTCCAGCTTCGTCCTGGAAATCCAAGAAACTGATATTGGAGTTGCCAGCTAATTCCTCTTCCTACTCATCAAAGAGATTAGCATTTTCTTACTGATGTAACTGGGGTTGAAATGAGTTGTTGTACTCAGCTTCTAGGTAGCCGATCGTTGAATTGGCAGGTGTTGCTTCAATGGCTAATCTCCCTAGAGGAGGAGGTAGGCGATTAGATTACCCTTGGTTCCGAGCAGCATTACCTTGATATTACTGATTTTGAAACATTGTCTGGGCACATCTCGATAGGTAGGAGCAGATGTACCTTGGGCTATTTGCCTCTTTAAAGCTATCAGTTCGTTCATCAATTTTTGCACCATAGGGTCTATAGTACCTGTAGAAGAGCTTTCAACAGATGGAGAGGATCTATTTTTACTTGGGTCTTTTTTGATCTTACTAGCCAGGATAAGATCATTTTCAATCTTAGTAGCTAAATTTTGAGCCAAGGTTAGATCCATAGGGCCAGCTCACCTTAATAGGAAACTTACTTTGGAAAGCTGTGAATTGATGAAAAAGCACTTGAAATTTTCTAGCATGGGCTGAGCTACAATTAGAATTCAGTTCCTCAACTTGTTGAATTTAACTATGAAATCTCTCATGGGTTCTTGGGATTCTTTCTTCAACTGTGTTAGCTGAGCCAACAAAGTGTGTGCATCCTCAACGAGTTTAAACCTAGCTTCAAATTTGGACTTGAGCGTATCCTAGTCTATTACTGACCTGACTTATAGGTGATAGAACCAATCCGCAGCAGCTCCTTGCAAAGTTTCTACAAAAATCCTAACTGCTACATCCTCAAATTCCACATAGATCACGCCACATGCTATAGAGAAAGCGGCAATATGCTCATTGGGATGAACCTTTCCATCACCAAAAAACTTAGGAAAATTCTTTCTAGAACTATGAGGTAGTTCATGCAAAGGTACAGTCAAATTAAGGGGACCAAAGGAATTGCCCCACGGGCCTTGAGCCATAATGTTAGGATGATTAAATGGTGGGATAGAAAACCTTGGTGGATTATTTATTGGTAGGGTATGGCTAACAGTAGAAAAAACAACTTTACCTTGTGTTGGTGACTTGATAAAGCTAGGAGGAAAACTCCTCGAACGTTGGAAGAAAGGTGACAGAGGAAAGAGGTCAAAGTTACTTTACTGCACCAACTCAAACACAGGGTCAACAACACCCTTAGATCTCTAGCTTCTAGTGTAGAATGGAGTTGCCATATTTTAAAATAAAAATGAGACCAAAACTATTTCAAGTTGAAGCTTGGGGCTTCAAAATGCACGTTCGTATTCTAGCGGTTTTGGTTTTGCAGACCAGATAATGTAACGAAGGTAGATGGTAAGGCTATAATGATAATGGGTAAGACATGAAATGGAGTCGCGAGACTATGTAATGGATAAGGGTAGGGACTACTTCAATCTGAAACTTAAGGTTTCAGACTGCACATCTGAATCCCCAGCAGAGTTGCCAAAAACTGTTGGGTGAATATTTTGGCGTCAACTAATTGATGACAAAATGGGTATATCAACCACAGCATAGGGAGATTTACACCATGAAAAGTGTGGGTTTACCAGATCTAGATGAGGTAAATCTCTCCTCTCATCAAGGAGAGGTTCCATATTAATACTTACATGCCGGATATATATAATTAAGCATAAAATAACACATGGGGGTGGTATAACAACATGTATATCTCTTTTTTCAGAGGTAATGTATAAAGAATAAAAGAGGGAAAATCCTGGTCCTTAAGCTAAAAACACTCCTCTTCTTTCAGGAATGATATTAAATAGAGAGCAAAAAATCACTTGAAGTGACGAAGTTCACAAGAACACTCACGTAAGCACAAAGTCTTTCGTAGTTTTCTTTCACTGATTCGAAACAAGTATAACTGTAGAGTAAAGTGAAGCACAAAGTCTTCACCTGAAACTACAAAAGATAACTAAATCTCAAAGATAAAAGTAGCACAAAGTCTATTTTCTACCTTCCAAAAGCGCCCTTAGATAATATAAACACACCCACTTTGCTTATTAAATTAGATGAATAAGATATTACCAGAAAAAAGGACATAAGAACTATTTCCTAAATAACACAGACAATCTCAACACAAAGTCTGAAATAACCTGCTTCTCATTCATTCAACAAAATATGATTTACAAATTTGAGCACAAAGTCTCAAAAGTTGCTTCAATTCTAGCAGAGTGTTTGCTATTAATTTTTCCAAGTTTATTTACAAATGAGGTCTCCACTATATATAGGGAGAAAATCTTCAAAAAGAGAAAATAATAAAATATACAAAATATCTTGGTCAAAGATGACTCATCTTTGATTTTTAGATATTTTTCTAAACTTTTTACACGTAATTACATATTTCAAAACTACATGCACTTTGCACAAAATACAAGTGCATAAAGAGAGAAGAAGAAAGAAAAGAGAAAGAGAATTAGTTTTGGCCACCAGGTTTCTTCAGATGAGCATCGTACATGGTGATAGATGCCTGAATTCCTATGATGTCTAGTGAAACTACGTTCTTGGAGATGATTCTTACTCTGATCAGTGCGTCCTTCAATGCTATGACAGCTTTAGCGTGGCCAGTTAACCTAGATCTCAGATTCTCCAAAGTTAACTGAGCATCTAGAATGCTGTCCACCGAAGACATTAAGAAGGATTTTTCTTTAAAATCTCTCTAAATCATCTCCTTGAAATTCTAAATCATCTCTTCTATTAGAAGGAACTGATTATCCTTAGAGGTTAAGTCACATGGAAGCTATTCTAATTTATTTAGCAGGCTCAGGTCACTCTTCTCACTAGCTTCCTTGAAAGCTTTAAGATCATCAATTAAGTCTTTGAGTACTTGGATTCCTAAGACCAGTGGCTCCTTGATCTCAACATAGAAGTCCTTGTTGGAGATGACACCGATAGATATCAGGGTGCTCTTCTTGAGATTTTTCATTTCCTTCCATCTATCGAGATCTTTCTCCAAGCTATCAATCTCCTGAGAGATAAGGGAGACAAAATCATCTACCTATGTTTTTACTTTCTTCATTTTTCCTATCTTTGTTGCTACTTCTGTAAGTAGAGAAACTCCCTGAGTATGCATCTTTTCAATATAGTCCTCCAGGACTTTCCCTTTCAAATAAGTCTTTTATACTTTTTGAATGACTGAGTCATCCATGGAGAAGGCCTCTGGAGTTGCTACTTCAGGAGGAAGAGTGAACTTTTTTATTACTACCGTTAACTGCTCTACCTTGGCTTTGTAATAATCCTTCATTTCCTTCTCCCGATCAAATTTTTGGACCATGATGTCCATAGCCGACTGAAGATCGCATTTTGCACCTTCATGGGTAACTTTGCCAAGTTCAATACGAGAGATGGAATAGCTGCTCATCTCGAAACCTTCAAGGGTTGCATCTTGTGGAGGCTTGGCAATCTCCAAAAAAAATTATCCCTTTTCTTTGACCAATTTGGAGAGGATTCTTGGCCTCTTAGGAGCCTTTGCTTTCACCGCCACTATTTTGCCAAAGTCAAACTCATCTAGGGAGATGGCCATCTTCTTTCTTTTTAGCGTGAAAGTAGACATCCAAGGTAGAAGAGAAGTTCCTATTGTGGCAATGGTTATCTCTACTAGTCTTACTATAGCAGTTTCCATATTGCTAGTGGTGACAGTAGTTGCAGTTGGAGTAACTAGTGAAACTGCACCAACTACTGATTCTGGGTCAGGTGCAGGGCTTGCTGGCAAGTTGAAGGAAGGAGATGATAGACTTGGAATGGATCCAGGAGAGTGAGCAGAACTTTCAGAAGGACCCTAAGGATTGCCAAATACAACTTTAGAAGAAGTGGCTCTAAAGGAGGGAGCACTGATAGGAGAGATGGGAGAAGAGGGAACCACAAGAGACTGAGGGGGACAAGGAGATACGCTCTTGCTCAACTGCGCTTGTTCCTGTGAGAGTGGAGACCCAACACTTGGTTGCCCTGATGGCTGATCATCTTTCTCCATGGGCTGAGCTACCTATGCTTGAGGACTCTGTTCTTTGGTTCCTTTTGTTGTTGCTTTTGGCCCTTGTGCAGTCTTTGATTTCTTGGATACAAAGATGATCCTAGGTTTGTGAGGCCTAGAAGGAGAAGGGACATCACTTTTGTTTTTGGTTCTGTTATCTGCTTTTCTCTTTAATTCTACCTAGTATTCAGCCTCTAAACCTATAACAAATTTCCTCAGGGTGATTCTTTTGGCTACTAACCAATCATTGGTGTTAGCCAATATTGGTTCGAATCTTTTTCTCATAGAAGTCAGCTCCTTCTAAGACCACTGAACTGGAGGGAGAGGGGAACCAATAACCTTCTCTGCCAGATACCTGCTATATATGATGTTTCCATCATTGGTTAAACTAGAGGGGATCTCTGCAACCCTGAGATATTTAATCTACTCCAGTGTTACCCTGTAATAGTCCATTTTCCTAATTTCCTCAGCCATCCTCAGGTCTACCCAAATATCTTCAATCATTGGTTCATGGGACTGAGTTTTCCTTCTGATCTTCTCCTTGACTCCTCTGTAGTCAAATTTTTCTCATCTTTTAAATGGCTTGATAGTAACTATCTACATTTCAATTTTCATGACCTTGGCTTTGGTTGATGTTGCAACAGAATACTTGCCAATCTCGATTAGAAACTTGAAAGCTGGTCTCTTCAGTTCCATTTGTCTAGTATGCATGACAACCAGTTGTTAGCAAAGTTCTATTAGAACTAATTTATCTGAAGGGAACTTGGGAAGCATGTAGGGGTAGCCTTGGTAAAAGCTGACTCAAAGATAACAAAATGTGAAAAACTGGAGGAACATGCAGCCATAATTATTGACCACTACCTAGGCCTTGTCTGATTTCTCTTCTGCTTGAGCTGAGGATCAAAGAGACATAAAAACATGACAAAGAAAGCATCATTTACTCTTTTGAAATGACGTGTTGACCCTTGAAGCATCAGCTGAGGATAATATGAGTAGACCAGGGTGGTATTTCTATCTCTTTCATTAGTTAATGTCGGGAAAGATCACATTGCAGTAGCTATATAAACTAGGTACGAAGTCATATAGAATTTGAAAGAAGTCTATACTTTGGTTAACTGCTCATGGAGGGCATTGCTAATTTGCTCTCCCCAAAAGATCATTTTCTTGCCTTGGAGGATGATCTTGATGAATGGATACATCTATTCATGGAACTGTGAAGAAGATGGGAGACCCTATACTCTACTGAGAAGGGTGATCAAGTCACCAACTTCCTCGACAAAATCATTCCTCAGAAAGTTTTTTGGCCATCTAGAGAGGCTGGTTCTAGGGGTCTTCAACCACTTATAGTTCATAACCTTCTTTGCCCTCTCAGGGTCTTTATCATACTCCTTTTGCGTGTCCACGAAGTTGATTTAGGTTACTTCAGTGGCTGGAGGGCACATGAAAACTTTATTGATGAATTTGAGGTCCAATTGAATCACCATGTTACCGTTGGCATCTGAGACCGTTCTGGTCTCTTTATTGTAGAAGTGCATGCATTAAAGGATGAACTTAGCATGATGCATTGCTACCAAAAAGGTGGCCACCAGGTGGATATTGCTCTCAACGATCCTCTTTATCCCAGTGTTGGGATTTGTTGCCTTTGTTCACGTCAGGAATTTGGCCATGTCCATGTGGCTAATCTCAGTGTCCCAAATGTCATCGACATTTGAGGAGACTGATGTGAGTGGGAAGATGCCCTAGTACTTATACTTCATGGTTTTCACCTTCTTGGGAGATGCTTCTGTCATGGGGAATGATCTTGATTAGATGGGAGCAGGTGTGCAGGAGTTCGCTGATTGAGCTACAGTCATGATCACAGATGAGAGGAGAGTGGATGAGAGAGGGAAAGCACAATTTAAGTGATCTTGGTTACTGGAGGTCACTTAAATAGGTTGGGTAGAAGAAAGAATGGAAAACAAGGAGAAAGGGAAAGAAAAGGACAGGTCAAAAAATTCTTGGGAGTTAGAAAAATCTGAGAGAAAAAATGCAAGGGCGGCAAAAATTGCCGCCCCAACAAAGAGTTGGAAAAAGGGTAAGGGTGGTAAAAATCACTGCCCTTGTAGTTGGAAAGAAAAACATGCAAGGGCAGTGATTTTTGCCGCCCTTGCAGAGAGGGAAGAAAAAGAGAAGGGCGGTGAATTTTACTGTCCTTACAAGGAAAATTTGCAAAAAGGAGGGGGTGGCGAAGATCGCCACCATTGCAGGGGACCTTCCTTGCAAGGAAGGACATAGGTGGCATAAATCACCGCCCTAAGAGCCGAACGTGGGATAGAGGGAAAAGAAGTCTGCTGTCCAAAATGGGGGAGAAAACCATGACCATGGCAAGGTGGAGAGGAAGCACGCGGGTAGGAGGAAAAGATAAAATAAAAAGAAAATAAAAACCCCTAACACTAAGCAAAAGCAAGAAAATAAAATAAAAAGAAATGCTAAAAACAAGACCAACCTGAGAAACTATGCATGCCACGAGGTTGAATCCATGAATACGTGCTTCGAGTCATTGACTGGGTTGCTCAGGTGCAAGAGATAGGAGGAGAGGAGGAAGCAATGAAGAGAAGAGAGGCCCAAATTGGTTTATATGGGGTAGAAAACCCACCCCAACAACTTGCCATGTGCAGCCATAAATGCTGCACATGGTTACCGAGACGTGCAAGGGCAAAAAAATTTGCCACCCTTGCATTTTCGATTGAATTCGAGTGCAGGGGCGGAAAAATTTTCCACCCTTGCAGGTCAAGGTGCAGGGGCGGCAAAATTTGCCGCCCTTGCAGGCAAAAATGCATGGGCGGAAAATTTTGCCGCCCTTGCATAAAAAGCAAAAAAAAAAAAGAATGCAGAGGTGGCAAAATTTGCCGCCTTTACATGAAAAGCAAAAAAAGAAGAATGCAGAGGTGGAAAAATTTGCTACCTTTGCACGAAAATGGAAGAAAAGACTAACTCTGGAAGGAGAGTCTGGGGGAGGGAAAAACTTGGCCAGAACGAGATTGTAACCACTTTCACATTCTGAGGCCAAGATGAGAACGAATTTGAAATTTGTCTCAAAAAATGAACTTAGAGAAACGAAAGACAAAACGGACAAGTTCCGTAGGGGGTTGTTCCAAAAAATGAGCTAAGCTGATTTTGGAAACAACTATCTCATTCCCTAAAGGCTGAAACATGCTTTTAAGCTCTTGAAAGTTATTTTGTTCTACTAGATTGCTAGATCCACTAGCAGAACCTTTATCTTTCTTTAATGAAGGGATTGCAACAATTTTTGGTGTAGGGAGAATGACATCTAATGGGGGAATAGAAATGGGATATGGTCTGATCTCAAGAAATAAGGGTATTAGTGGTCTAGGTGTAAGTTTACTACCCTAAACTAGATAATTTGTTGCCTTAATGGCCACCTTATATGCACCTCGAAGTATATTTCCTCCCATATATTGGATCATCACCACTATGTCACTATTCAAATCCTTTAAATAATATAGGAAAGCAAAGTTGGGGGTTGGTCTAACTGCAAATGGAATTCTATAGCAAGTTTTCTATAACCTTGTGTTGAAGTCTTGCATGACTTCATGAGGATCTCTTTTGATTTTAGTTATTTGTTCTACAAGTGAAAAATGGTCAATTTTGTCCTCAAATATTTTAAATAAGGATTCATCTAATTGGTCCCAGGTATGAATGAAATTTTTAGTAAGGCCTCTATACTAATCTAGGGCCTTTCCTTTGAAAGAGGTAGCTAGTAGCCTATTAGCTATATTCTCCTCTATAACATTATATATATTGAAATTTTTTTATATGTCCATGAGATGTTTAGAAGGTGTCATATTCTGGTTTCCTAATTAATAGGGAATACTTTTAAGGGCTACAATTGGGATAGGATCATAATGAGCAAGGGCTATATGGTTTTTCCCAATAAAAGTAGCAAAAGCTCTAGGGACTCCCATGGCTTTGCAAGGGGGTAATAAGGGTCCTCTTATAGGTACAAGCCTTATAAATGCCTTAGTATCAATGTTTCCCTAGTATGGATGATTATTTTAAAACCTCAACATTTTTACATAATTTAAAGGTAGTTCGATAAAGTCAAAAAGAATACCTCTTGAAGTTGACCTTATTGTCATCTTTATCATGATATAGAGTTGTTGTTCTACACCAAAGGATTGATTCTTCCTTTTAGAGTCACTAGATGCTATTGTGTGTAACTTAACCATTGTAGATTTGATGAAGTCAACATTAAATTTTGATAAATCTTTCTTTTGAAAGAAGTGTGTCTCATCAAGCATCCCAAAGACTATTATGGCTCAATTCACACCCTTGGAGAGGGTTATTCAGGCTCTTTCCAATTGAGATATAAAATTGGGACAACCCCAAGTTATGGGTCAATTATGTTAGGGTTGAAACTTTAGATTAGGCTTACTTCCTCTTTTATGGTCACCTAAAACTAAGACTAAGCCTAATGATTCATAGGAAAAGAGATAAAAAGAGAGTAAGGGATCCTAAGAAAGTTAATAGGGTGATACATAAAAATTAAATAGACACTCATATAATTTCAAACCCATATTGGATCAAAATAAAATAATCATGACTTATTCAATCTCATAATCTCACCAATTACATAAATATTTCATATAAGAGGTCCCAAATGGAACACTAATCCAGACTTGTAATATGGCTTGAGGACATCTTCAAAGAGGCAAGTAGAAGGAAAACAAACTAGGAAGAGTCTCCTTCATGAATTTACCATATAAAAGCATACTAAATGTTTATTAAATCTAAGAGGTAGGCAAGGAGTTAATCCTATTACTTCAAAAGGTAGTTCATACAATATTTTGATAGGGTTTAAAAGTAGTTCTTACAAGTCTAAAAGACCCATCCTTTCTCTACTAGAACTATTGACCAAATTTGACCAAAATTCAAATTTGGGTCAACCCATAATATTTTTAACTTTTTAATAAGGTTTCATATGTCCTATGGGGTCTCCTATTGTCTTATATGTCTCACTTAACCTTCCCCTAGTCCTTGTTGAGGACCACTTCCCTTGTATTGGCCTAGTCAACCAAAGTCAACATTAGTCAACCATGGTAAAATTTATTAAAAGGGTAAATTTATTTTTAAATTGTCCTAAAATGGTCTTTTATAGGTTTCAAGGTGTCTTCAAGTCATAAATTGGCCTCTTATTACGTCTCATGTGCGAAAATTGTCATTTGGCCACCTTTTTAGCTCAATTAAATGACTTATAAGGACTTTCAAGTTAAAATACTTGTCACTAAGGTGGATATAAACGTGGATAAGGTAAAATTATGTTAGGATCAGTTAGGTGGAAGTTATAAGTTAGTTATATGTAGGAAATGATAGTTTTCCCTTCAAAATAGGCCTCTTTGGGCACTTGTACAGACTCTTTGAGTTAACTTGTAGCTAGAAACATGGGTTTTATGAATATTCACCTTAACACAAGCCATTTAAATATTTTTTTTGTATATATTGCATAAAAAATTCCATCTATAACTTATTTTCCTCCATTTTCACTTAGCAAGCTAAAAGGGAGCAAATTCAAGCACTTACTATGGGCCGTACAAGTGGAGTCAAGAATAATGGTCTTGAGGGTGGATATTAATATAAATTTACTTAAAATACATAATAATAACTCTAAAAATTTTGGATCCTCCATGAACAATCACTTACATTCCAGGTAGCTTTTTATGAAATTGCATTCAAGAGGGGTATAGGTTTGCATATGTTTCTTGTTTTCAGAGATTCATGGAGATGTATGATTTTTATGGAGTTTTTTAAATTTTAAAGAGGAAATCTCATATGGTTTTATCTTCACCCAACATTTCCTCTCTTAATGTCCTTGAAGGAAATTTGCCAATTAAGCTTGTTTATTAAGTTTGTAACCATGGATGGGTAATCTATGTTATTTCAACATAGAAAGAGCTCCATGGGATGTTTAGTGTGATTAGATTAATATTTTAAAAGTGTTTATTTTAATTATCCTATGATAATATCATATCAACATAATCTTCAAGGCAAATTGTCCTCTTTCTCTTATTCACTACCTTGTCTGCAGAATAACACTTATAACTACCTTATACATGAGCTCCAAGAGGTTTGTATGGAGGTATGAATGATGAAACACATGATGGAATCCATTTTTAATCCCTATCATGAAAAATTTAACATGGAAATCTTGTTTAAGGTAGCACAAAAAGTCTAAAACCAACTTGGGAAGGCAATAGACTGTGTTGGACTCATAGTTCCTAAATGGATAAAACAGAGCTCCTAAGTATTTTTATGGTTTTAACACAATGATATCATTGTGGTTTTTAAGGATTATAATATTTTCACCTTTTATCCTTAGCCATTTATAATAATTATGCCAATTTTTAGGAGCAAACGATGAGTGGAGATGGGAGTTTCAAGGTCTAAAAATGGCCAAAAAACCATTGAAAAAGGGTAGTGAAGTCTATAGGGTGTTGATTGAAAAGTGAAATTTCACTTCAATTTGATAAATCTAAACTATGAAATAAAAGGTAAATCATACCAAATGGTTCAAAAGGTAATCTTGAGCCAAGATGATAGAGACATGGTATAATTTGATGTTTTGAGACCTCTTAAGCAACCCCCTTATGCATACAATAAGCCTAAAACAAACATATACAACCAATATTTTAGACAATGATCTAATTTGACTTATAAAAGGTGTTTTAAATGTTCCAAAGTGAAAATTTTAGTTCAAATAAATTAATTTTATCTTAAAGGTAATATAATATGTCCAATTATATCAAAACTAAATGTTAGATAGCCAACCAAAAGCTCTGATACCGCCTTTGTTAGGAATTATGGAAGCACACAATTGATTACCAAATACAAGCAACTTAACATGCAAAAATTAACCAGAATCACAAGTAACTAGAATTCAAAAATAACACAGAATATGAGAGACAATACACAGCTTGTATTAAAACTCTTTCAGAAGGAACTACAACAAAGAAGATTGCCACAGTTCTTCTTCCTTACACACCTCTAGGGCTCCCACACCTCTAGGGCATAAACAGTAAATCTTCCCTCAAAGCTCTCTCTCTTACAGTCACAACACACAACTCAAACATAGAGTTGGTGTTCACCTCCAACCAGTCAGTATCCACTACTGCCAGTACTCTAGTGCTCCATGCACACCATAAGTGCTCCACGCACTCCAAATACACAATCATACTTCAAGTAGATCTCCCCTAAACTACAACAACCTACAACCCAATCTGATCTTACTTATGGAAGGATCTTCCTTGCCTTCCTCTTTCTCTCTTTTTGAGTACACACTGTACTCTAAGTAGATCCTCCCTGATCTTGCTCCCTGTTGTGTTGCTGTCCTCCCTGATCTTGCACACCTCCAAATCAATTTGGTTCTGCACACCTACAAACCTGGATCATGCACACACACACCTGTAGATCAATGATCTTACTTACCATGTAGATCTCCTAATGTAGCCATGGACACCTGTTGACCAAGATCCTACACACTTGAAGAATCCTACTGACTCTCCAAAACTAGCACCCACCTTGGTACTACTGTGGAACTAAGAGGAACACCCTTGCTCACCTCACACACAGAAGGAACTAACTTTGCTCAACTCAAACTAGCACACTTTACAATACAGCCTATGAGTCTCTTAAATAGATCTCATGCAAACAATAATTAGATCTACAGCTTCTAGTCGAAATTTGGCTCTTGACATGCAAACACTTGGTTCGTTAACTAACTGCCCATAAAACTTGTAGTTCTGAACTACACAGGTGACCAACATCAATCCTTGTCTGCTTGGAGGTGACTGATGTCAGCCGATATCTGACCGACATTAGTTACTCTTCTGTCTAATCTTATCGATGTCGGTTGGCCTGACTGATGTCGGTGTCTATGACACTTCGGCAACTCCTCTAACAACCTCCTCCCTATTTGCATCAGTGAAGCTTTTAGCTCCACAAGCTAACAATCTCCCACTTGGAGATAAATAGCTACACTATACCTATACCTGTACCCCATCTAATCTATTTTCTGGCTTGTATCCCTCTTCAAGATCAACCTTGAAGACCACCCACCACAAAACCTGTGGTGCACCTCCTATCATCTGAGTACCCTACCACATTCGAACCTACAAACCCATGTAGTGAAGTCCTAACCCTGCATAACATGAATCCCTGTTGTTGGTCCCTCTCAAATACCTGAGAACACACTTCCCTGAATTGGCTCCTAACTCTCTGACAGCTCCCACTGCTTGGAAAAACTCAGGTCTATACCAGACCTCATGTGATTTCAGACACTGAACTATCTAGCCCTTAGTGTGCTCTAGTTCTGCATCCTGAACCTCACCAACACTTGATTCACATCAGCTCCCATTGGAGACAAAATCAACCTGTGATCTTCCATGTCTCCCATGCCAAAGAATTTTGCTACTCCAAATTCTTCATGACATGCCACTAAACTAACCTTACCCTTAGCTCAGCAAAACCTTGTATGTACAAACCTGATAGCTAGCATACCATCCACATACAACAAAAGAATGATGTCGTGACTCATCATCCACCTGGTAAGACAAACACAATGGTTACACTGACATTGACTAAAGCCATGCTTTGTCCTCCACCTGTCAAAACTTGTACCATTGCCCTACAACTTCCTCAAGACCATATGCCTTGTCCTTCTGTCTCGCGTGTTCATTCTTTCTATTCTTTAACTAAGGTATCCATTCGTCTCTATGCTTTCATATAGCTGGCAACCCTACCAAATCTCCTGCTTGGTTCTGCAACATATTCCTGTGATGCTCCCACTATTTCTTAAATCCTTCCTGCTCTGCAGTCAGCAACTAGTATAAAGAAGAGGAATAATGAATTTGAGGCTTACTTACCACCTTCAATCCTCCATATGGGCATTTGAGACTCCTTGACAGCTTGCTGTCTGCCCAAAATCCATTATAGTGACTGACCTTGGTCACTACACAGTCTGCATCCGATCGATGTCGATTTCCATGCACCTGTCTAGACTATCAACCCTACTGATGTCAGTATCTCTTGTTATCAACGTCAGTCCTCTTGACTGATGTCAGTCTTACCTATTTTTGACGTCGGTCCTCTTGACCGACATCAGTCTTACCCTGCCTAACATCATCAGCTTCGGTCTGCACATGATCGACATCAGCACCTATCTATTCGACACTAGTTCCTCCTGACCGATGCCAGTACCTATGTTTTCTTATGAGTGATGACTTTTTACCCGCAAGCTCCTTTGAATCAAAACCCATGTCCAAACTGCCTTGCTCAGAAGTATCCAGCCCCATCCACTAGTCTTTATCCATCATCTCCTCCAAGAACACCAAGGCTTTCTAGTTCCTAAGCCTATCAAAAACATCTGACTTCCTCTTAAGAATATGCATCTCTTTCTTGCTCTTGTGACCAAGCCTACAAAGCCACGTCTCCACAATAGAAGAAGAATCAGTAATATAAATAAGTAGATAAAGAGTACCTACTTTCTTACCACCAGCTAATTCAAGTGCATATGCTATGAGAGTTCTTGTGCATCTCTCATCACCCAACTTTTCTAAAGAAATTAGCCACATCTCCAAGCCTGGGACCTGCATGACCTCCTTCAACACCCATGTGTTGGCCACTTGCAATTTTAGCTTCACTTCCCCTTTGCCAATTCTTTGGCAAGGCTCACCAGCTCCTCTCTTTGGGGCTGCATGGAAAGAGGCAACAGAATCTATAAAACAAGATTCTACTTTATCTAAGAAACATACCAGAGCATCTTATGTAACAACCCCTACAACATCTGCTTCTTCAGTTCCTTCATGCTGATCTTCTACCAACCAACAATATTCTTTTCCCTACTCTTTCTTTCCATAGGACCATAATAGACCATTCATGCTTTTCAATTCCTTTATTCTTAGCTTACTTTCTTCTACGATTGCTCTACTCCCACTCAATCAAAAAACCCTGAGAGTGACCTATAACCAAACACAAAACTTGCTCCCTGCAACCTTAGCTCTGATACCACTTTGTTAGATACCCAACTAAAAGCTCTGATACCGCCTTTGTTGAGAATTATGGAAGCACACAATTGATTACCAAATACAAGCAACTTAACATGTGGAAATTAACTAGAATCACAAGTAACTAGAATTCAAAAATAACACAGAATATGAGAGACAATACACAACTTGTATTAAAAATCTTTCAGAAGGAAATACAACAAAGAAGATTGCCACAGTTCTTCTTTCTTACACACCTCTAGGGCTCCCGCACCTCTAGGGCATAAATAGTAAATCTTCCCTCAAAGCTCTCTCTCTTATTGTCACAACACACAACTCAAACATAGAGTTTGTGTTCACCTCCAACCAGTCAGTATCCACTACTGCCAGTACTCTAGTGCTCCATGCACACCACAAGTGCTCCATACACTCCAAGTACACAATTGTACTTCAAGTAGATCTCCCCTGAACTGCAACAACCTATAACCCAATCTGATCTTACTTATGGAAGGATCTTCCTTGCCTTCCTCTTCACTCTCTTTTTGAGTACGCACTGTACTCCAAGTAGATCCTACCTGATCTTGCTCCCTGTTGTGTTGCTATCTTCCATGATCTTGCACACTTGCAAATCAATCTGGTTCTATACACCTACAAACCTAGATCATGCACACACATACACCTATAGATCAATGATCTTACTTACCATTTAGATCTCCTAATGTAGCCATGGACACATGTTGACCAAGATCCTACACACTTGAAGAATCCTGCTGACTCTCCAAAACTAGCACCCACCTTGGTACTGCTATGGAACTAAGAGGAACACCCTTGCTCACCTCACACACAGAAGGAGCTAACTTTTCTCAACTCAAACTAGCACACTTTACAATACAGCCTATGAGTCTCTTAAATAGATCTCATGCAAACAATAATTAGACATCTAATTACAATAATTAGATCTACAGCTTCTAATCTAAATTTGGCTCTTGACATGCAAACACTTAGTTTGTTAACTAACTGCCTATAAAACTTGTAGTTTTAAACTACACAGGTGACCGACGTCAGTCCCTATCTACTTGGAGGTGACTGACACCAGCTGATATCTGACCAATGTCGGTTGCTCTTCTGTCTAATCCTATCGATGTTAGTTGGCCTGACCGATGCCAGTGTCTATGACACTTTGGCAACTCCTCTAACAACCTCCTCCCTATTTGCATCAGTGAAGCTACAATCTCCCACTTAGAGATAAATAGCTGCACTAGACCTATACCTGTACCCCATCTAATCTATTTTCTAGCTTGTATCCCTCTTCAAGATCAACCTTGAAGACCACCCACCACAAAACCTGTGGTGCACCTCCTATCATCTAAGTACCCTACCACATTCAAACCTACAAGCCCATGTAGTGAAGTCCTGACCCTACATAGCATGAATCCTTGCTGTTGGTCCCTCTCAAATACCTGAGAACCCACTTCCCTAAATTGGCTCCTAATTCTCTGACAGCTCCCATTACTTGGGAAAACTCAGGTCTATACCAGATCTCATGTGATTTTAGACACTAAACTGTCTAGCCCTTAGTGTGCTCCAATTCTGCATCCTGAACCTCACCAACACCTGATTCACATCAGCTCCCACTGGAGACAAAATCAACCTGTGATCTTCCATGTCTCCCATGCCAAAGAATTTTGCTGCTCCAAATTCTTCATGACATGCCACTGAACTAACCTTACCCTTAGCTCAACAAAACCTTATATGTACAAACCTGCTAGCTAGCATACCATCCACATACAACAATAGAATTATGTCGCGACTCATCATCCACCTGGTAAGACAAACACAAGGGTTACACTGACATTGACTAAAGCCATGCTTTGTCCTCCACCTGTCAAAACCTGTACCACTGTCCTGCAGCTTCCTCAAGACCATATGCCTTGGCCTTCCGTCTCACGTGTCCATTCTCTCTATTCTTTAACTAAGGTATCCATTCATCTCTATGCTTTCATCCAGCTGGCAACCCTACCAAATCTCTTACTTGGTTTTGCAACATATTCTTGCGATGCTCCCACTATTTCTTAGATCCTTCTTGCTCTGCAGTTAGCAACTAGTATAAAGAAGAGGAATAATGAATTTGAGGCTTACCTACCACCTTCAATCCTCCATATGGGCATTTGAGACTCCTTGACAACTTGCTGTCTGCCCAAAATCCATTACAGTGACTGACCTTGGTCACTACACAGTTTGCATCCAACCGACGTTAGTTTCCATGCGCCTGTCTAAACTATCAACCCTGCTGATGTTAGTGTCTCTTGTTGCTGATGTTAGTTCTCTTGACTAACGTTAGTCTTACCTATTGCTGACATCAGTCCTCTTGACTGATGTCAGTCTTACCCAGCTCGACATCACTGGCTTCGATCTGCACATGACCAATTTTAGCACCTATTTGTTCGATGCCGGTTCCTCCTGATTGATGCTAGTACCTGTGTTTTCCTGTGAGTGACAACTTTTTACCCACGAGCTCCTTTGAATCAAAACCCATGTCCAAAATGCCCTACTTAGAAGTATCCAGCCCCATCCACTAGTCTCTATTTGTCATCTCCTCCAAGAACACCAAGGCTTTCTAGTTCCTAAGCCTATCAAACACATCTGACTTCCTCTTAAGAACATGCATCTCCTTCTTGCTCTTGTGACCAAGCCTACAAAGCCACGTCTCCACAACAGAAGAAGAATCAGTAATATAAGTAAGTAGATAAAGAGTACCTACTTTCTTACCACCAGCTAATTCAAGTGCATATGCTATGAGAGTTCTTGTGCATCTCTCATCACCCAACTTTTCTAAAGAAATTAGCCACATCTCCAAGCATGGGACCTGCATGACTTCCTTCAACACCCATGTGTTGGTCACCTACAATTTCAGCTTCACTTCCCCTTTGCCAATTCTTTGGCAAGGCTCACCAGCTCCTCTCTTTGGGGCTGCATGGAAAGAGGCAACAGAATCTATAAAACAAAATTCTACTTTATCCAAGAAACATACTAGAACATCTTATGTAACAACCCCTGCAACATCTGCTTCTTCAATTCCTTCATGCTGATCTTCTACCAACCAACAATATTCTTTTCCCTACTCTTTCTTTCCATAGGACAGTAATAGACCATTCGTGCTTTTCAATTCCTCTATTCTTAGCTTACTTTCTTCTGCCATTGCTCTACTCCCACTCAATTAGAAACCCCTGAGAGTGACCTGTAACCAAACACAAAACTTGCTCCCTGTAACCTCAACTCTGATACCACTTTGTTAGATACCCAACCAAAAGCTCTAATACCGCTTTTGTTGGGAATTATGGAAGCACACAATTGATTACCAAATACAAGCAACTTAACATGCGGAAATTAACCAGAATCACAAGTAACTAGAATTCAAAAATAACATAGAATATGAGAGACAATACACAACTTGTATTAAAACTCTTTTAGAAGGAAATACAACAAAGAAGATTGCCACAGTTCTTCTTCCTTACACACCTCTAGGGCTCCCACACCTCTAGGGCATAAACAATAAATCTTCCCTCAAAGCTCTCTCTCTTATGGTCACAACACACAACTCAAACACAGAGTTGGTGTTCACCTCCAACCAGTCAGTATCCACTACTACCAGTACTCTAGTGCTCCATGCACACCACAAGTGCTCCATGCACTCTAAGTACACAATCGTACTTCAAGTAGATCTCCCCTAAACTGCAACAACCTGCAACCCAATCTAATCTGACTTATGGAAGGATCTTCCTTGCCAACCTCTTTGCTCTCTTTCTGAGTACACACTATACTCCAAGTAGATCCTGCCTGATCTTGCTCCCTGTTGTGTTGCTGTCCTCCCTAATCTTGCACACCTACAAATTAATCTAGTTTTGCACACCTACAAACCTAGATCATGTACACACATACACCTGTAGATCAATGATCTTACTTACCATGTAGATCTCCTAATGTAGCCATGCACACCTGCTGACCAAGATCCTACACACTTGAAGAATCCTGCTAACTCTCCAAAACCAACACCCACCTTGGTACTGCTATGGAACTAGGAGGAACACCCTTTCTCACCTCACACATAGAAGGAGCTAACTTTGCTCAACTCAAACTAGCACACTTTACAATACAGCCTATGATTCTCTTAAATAGATCTCATGCAAACAATAATTAGATATCTAATTACAATAATTAGATCCACAGATTCTAGTCTAAATTTGGATCTTAACATGCAAACACTTAGTTTGTTAACTAACTACCCATAAAACTTGTAGTTCTAAACCACACAGGTGACCGACATCGGTCCCTGTCTGCCTGGAGGTGACCGACGCCGGCCGATATCTGACCAACGTCGGTTGCTCTTTTGTCTAATCTTATCGACGCCAGTTGGCTTGACCAACGCTGGTGTCTATGACACTTCAGTAACTCCTCTAGCAACCTCCTCCCTATTTGCATTAGTGAATATTTTAGCTCCACAACCTAACACTAAAGGCTAGAGACTGCATATATGCACTTATAGGCGTGTAAATTGCCACCTACAGCTAAGACAAATAGTGAGATGAAAAGGAGACTTAGGTGGAGGTATAAGGTATTATAAAGAAAAAAACTAGATATAAAATAAAAAATCATGATCTTGGATATCATTTGTAACCCTACTCAACATCCACAAGGCCTAATTTTTGCCAAGATGCACCATAGAGGGGTAAAGCAATGAATGTTACCATCAAGGCAGGGTTATCTTAGTTGAGGACCTAAGCATGGAATTGATATGTTTAAAAGTGAATTAAAATAATAGGGATAATATAATGACATAATAAACATGAATATAATTTCCACACTCATAAAACAGAGCTCATACCATCACCTACAAGTAGGATTTTAAGGGTGTCTTATCCTTCAATAAGCAGTGGCCTAGACCTAGGAATAAGAGATGAACTAGTGTAAGGGGGTTGAAATTAAAATTGGAAAATTACTATATGATCAATAATATGATATTAATAACATTATGGAGGTTTTTATGTATCCTTAAATCATAAACCAAGCTTAAAATAACCTACAACCAACATATTAAACAATGATCCCCTTCTAAGCAATCATAGACCTAATCCATAATTCCAAAAGCATGTAAGGTGGTTGAGGGGAAAATAGGATATACTATGGTTTAAATAAATCATGGGAGGAATTCATTATCTGTACATTTCATTAAAAATATTAAGTAAATCCATAAAACCTCCAAAATATAACCTATACCCTGCCTACCCTCACAGTTTGCCTTATTCATAAGTCTGCCTGGCAAATGTCAAGATTTGGATGGTCAAATGGATTATTTTAAAGATAATTTAAAAAAAAAATAATACTTAGGACCCATAAGACACTATAAAATTATAAATTTTCAAACTCTAATTGGGAAAACCCTCTCTATTTTATCTTAGAGTAGGGGCAATTTTCTCATGCATGAAGATGACAGTTTTGAGAAAAGTGGTGAAATTGATGACCAAAAGGAAAGAAAAGACAAAATTAAGGTTTTATAAGATTTATAACACATAAAAAATATTTAAAAACCTTTCAATAATTTTTTATTGAAAATAGGGTACCCTACACAACAAGGGTTACAATCATATGTGAGCGAAATCCTTAGGCCTAGAAGCCAAGTTGAGGGTCATGTATAGTTTTAGAATTGTACATGATTTAAACTTAACTAATTAATTATTTAAGGGTTATATTATATATTTTTAATCCATAAAGAGGAAAATGAAACCATTGGAGGGTCAGGTGGAGTCTCAAGTGGCAGGCATACCTATTGGCAAGGTCTACACCTAATGCTAAATAGGGGTCAAGTTTCATACTTAGCTATTGATGAGTTATTAAAATTATGGGAACATGTTTTTGGGATGAATATAGAGTTTTTTTAACCTCAAGTGGAAAATAGAATCATCAAAAATCCATATTTTGACTTGTAAGCTCCTAAATCCTCACAAAATGAATCAAAATGGCTTGAGTGGTCAAGTTGAAAAGCTCATAACTTTCATGAGCTTATGCATGGGATGCAAATGTGTTTAGGGAAGTTAAAGTGGATAATTTAGGAATTATTAGTGTAATTTTTAGATATTTATAATGTGTATCCTTCATGAATAAATGTTAAGAGGGCTAGTGACTCCAAAACCATTGAAAACCCTATTTTATGACCCGATGGAGGAAATGAGGCTAAAAGTGCATTAAAATTGATGAATTTGACTATGATTTTAAGAGATAATTTGTTTAGAACTTAATGAGGATAAAATCAATGGAATTATATTATATGAAATCAATACAAGTCAAGTAAAAAGTAGGTTTATTTGACATTTTATTGTGTTTTGTAGGTCCTAAAGATGATCATGGGATACCAATAAGTTTGGAGGGTAGATTGGGACTTTAAAAAATTCCATATGACATTTTTATAACTTAGAAATACTCAAAAGTGTCTTTGCTAGGACTTTCACTTTAGCTAGTCTCTAAAGTGACATAGTGAAAAGCATGAAAACTCATGTTTGGAGGCCTTTTAAGATGTGTTCAATGAATAAAAATGTATGAAGTGTCCTGAAATGTGTCATGAGACCAATATTATGGATCAGTTATGAAGAATTGAAATATTCTAGTGTCAATTGTCAAGAAAAGCCTACTAGAGAGTGATCATGGTTGTAGGTGATGATTGGGCTTGTATAACAGAATATCCATGATTAGGAAAAATCCCAATGTAGGTGAAGGCATATTTTTAAATCCCTCTCCTCAGAACATATAAGACACTTGTCCCTAACCTACTTTGAAATTATCAAGAAAGCCCATGATTAAGTCAGTTTCACAAGAGAGAATGATTGAAGAAATGAAATGCCACACTTGGAGAAGAGGCTTGATTAGGATATAATAATGTGAAAATCAGTTTCATGACTCTTATTACACTTCATCCACATGTATTTTAACTGATTTTCACCTTTGGACACTTTTCCTTGTGCCTCTTCAACTTCTCTTTTCTCTCTCTTCTTTCAAGTTCTATACTTGTAATCCATTTTGGCTATTGAAAGAGAGACCACAGTTGGTATGGTGAAGCCATACTAAAGTGACATCACACTTTATCTTTGAATATTGAATACAATTCTAATTATGGATTGTGAACATTTTGTCTGTGTGTGTGAGTGATGAATTATGGAGCTAAGTGATAGTATCATCCTTACTCCCTTTATCCTTCATGTTTAAGAAAGAATTCTAATTTTAACAAGTCATGTGAAGTGTGTTGATTTTACTAGGATTTTCTTCAAGAAAAAAATTATCTCTATGGTGTGAAAAATGCCCCTAATCCAATTATCTTGTTGATTGTCCCATGTATGCTACCTTCACATTGAAGCAATTATGTTAGAATCCTTTTACCCCTAGAATTGGTCTTGGAAAGTTTTACGATTAGTAGAAGTTTGATAGTCTATGGTATATATCTTGGTGGATTACCTCTTTAGTGTAGTTTTATAATTTATGTAAAGCTTTTAACTCTTTCTTATGAACAAGCATTAGATTAGGAGATAGGCATTCAAATACGAATCTAGGGAGTTATCCCTTATAAACTAGAGATTCATCTCTCTTACAAGTTCCCCACAACTTGAGAGATGATTCAATGTTGCATCAAATTTTAGGAGATAAATAGAGTGTCCTAGGGTGCATAGTTTGATGCCAATAGAAACCTAAACACATATGTATATACATAAATTCTCCTAAAAATGTTGAATACTGTTGTTGGAACAACTTTACTCGAGCAAAAAATATGAACCAAAAGTCCATATTTTAACCTTAATGATGACCCATACATGTTCCTAGTGTCCTATTATATTACATGGGTCATTCCATGACATTTAAAACAACTCCAATAACATCAAAAAACCTATATAATCTTGTGATTCATAGTTGAAAATAACTTTCTAACCCTCAATGAGAATCTTGGGCTTGTCTTTAATTTGATTGGTTGTCAAAAATTGACTCGGCTCATTGACAAGTTGACTTAGCTCACTCCATTGATTTAAATTTATATGAAGGCCCATGGATAATTGATATATTATCAATTTAATGTGCCCTTGACACTTATCATATATACTTTTGATTTTGAGATTTGTTGACTCTTTTGACTAGTGTTCACCGTTAGATCTTAATGTATGATGCAACGTGGATCATTGATCTGTTGGGACCCACTATTTGAATTATAATGTCTATCTTTTGAGCTTGAAATCGAAATCCACATGAGTGTCTACCTTTTCTAACCAAATTTGAAATTCTATGTCTTGAATTATAGGGATTATGGGGGTATCGAACTTATAGGGAATGGGATTAATACTAAAAGGAATAAAACATTTTGATCCACCAGCCATTTGAGATTTTCATGCAATTTTATAAAACGTTGAAGTTGATTGGTCTTACATGACATCTTTATGATGGTTGGGTTTGAAATGGATAAGTATGGAAACTTAACAAATCTTGCGTTATAAGTCATCTTTGCCCATGCATATCTTCTTTTTCACTTTATTGAAGGACCTGCAGCCTAGTGCATATGAACTAAACTTCAAGATGAAAAAAACCCATATGATTATTTCTTTTTGGGGCTACCATACCTTCGAGATCTATCACCATGAAAATTTCTACTCAACTCAAATTGGACCCAGAAAACATACTCAAAAATTCCTTTGGAGGGTGACTTTACATGCTTATATATTTCATGGTGTTATAATGTGTGAGCTATAACTTATCACAAATGATCTTGGTACAAAAGTGTATAAAATCTTTTGAGCATTCCTTCTAACTCTTCTACACATGTGAGATCTAGCTTCAATAACTTGCCTATTTTCGCTTTCTATGTGCTTCATTAAATAATGTAAGAATTTTCTACGTGGGCTAAAAATGGCCAACAATAACCTTAGAAGAATGATCAAAAGATGATTTATGCAATTTTTAGAGCTAGACCATCATTAGGATGTCACACAAGAGTAAATAGACTAGTACACTTATGAAAATTATATCTTTCCTTAAAAATCCTTATACGACTAGTAGATTACGTGCAATTATAGTTCTACATGCTAGGATCACCCTCTAAAAATTTCATAAACATATGATCTTTTTGGATGAAGTTATAATCTTCTAAAGTTGGACCTACAACATAAGATGTTCATGCTAATGTCAATTTTAAGCTTAAGTAAAAAAAGTCCTTTTGAGCTTAAATTTGATGATTTCACTAACATCAATAATGGTCATGTGAAATTAATTTGACAAGAGCGTGGACATCAAATTTAAGCATGTGAAGTAGCTATTGGATTTTAAAGAGTGGGTCCCAATAGATCTAATGGTCCTCACTCGATCATATATCTTGGTCCAATGGTGTAAGATGAGTTAAATAGTCAAGGAACTCAAGATATTGATAGATGGTGTAAGCACATGAAGCTATAGATTGACATAGAATCTTGAGAATCAATACACATTTGACATGTGGCACTAGCTCAAACAAAGTTGATAGGTCAAAGGCAAGATATATGGCTCTCATTTAATAGTATAGATCAAAATCAATAGAGTGAAATGAGTCAATGAGTCAATGAGCTGAGTCAGATATCAATAGCTAGTTAGAACAAGGAGAGCCCAAGACTTTCAATAGAAGTCAAGAAGCCATTGTTGATAGAAGCAAATAGGTCTTGTAGGATCATCCTATCACCATTTAAGATCAAACCAACACCATTAAAGGGACATAACCATATAACCAAGGTGATCAAGAATATAAAGGATTGCCATTAAGGCTAAATACAAAACTCTAATTCATAAATTTGTATCATGTAGGGTCATTTATGCAACTATGTTTGACATTTTAAAGAAGGATCCATGTATAAAATGAACTCTCAGTCCTTGCAAAGATATAATGGGTTTATTTGAACCTATTATAATCTAGAAAAATGGATATATAGTGTATAGGTCTGTATCAATATAAAGGCTATAAGAAAACAAATAATCTTAGATTGGTTTTCCATCTATAAATGAACATATGATTCAAACATGAAAATGGAGTAGATATTTGATAAATGTAAAAGGGCTCTTCTGTCAACATAGCTCCATCATCGATAATGAAAGTACTAACTGCCATTCATGGCATGGTACTGTTAGTATTAGGATTTGAGGATTTGATCCTCATGAACATGTCAAGTGGACTTAGGATCTCAAGGTGGTAAATTGGTAGTTGAAGAAGTAGTTGGGAGCATTGATTTTACTAAAACAAACTTTGTCATCATGTAGTGGGATCTCTCAGCCAATGAGGAGAGTTTGAAGGCTATTGGAGCTAATGTAGGATTAATTGTTGATGATGGACTAGTCATGATTAGACCAAAGGATGGTGGAACATCCCTTGAAAGCTATAAGGTCATTAATTGTTCTCAAAACATGTTCCGTCTTCTCTCTTCTCCCCTTCTCTTATATTATCCCATTATCTTCTCCTTGGGAAAAGGTTCTCAAATTTTAAATTTTTTATCTTTCTGGGAGATAGGGATACTCTCTGAGATATTATAAAATATGCTCATTTTGATTAAGCTCAATCCTATCAAGCATTTATAAGAACTACCTCTTGATGAAATATAGGATTTTCTTTGCCTATCTCTTACCTTAGATTTGTGTTGAGTGAGTTATGCACTATGGCATTATGTGAAGGAGAATCTTCCTCATAAATAGTCCTTCTTTCTTACTCCTTTTCTAGGGTATATTCAAGCTAAGTTATAGGTCTATATTAGTGTTATTTATGCCATTAATGTGATATTTTAGGGATTATTAGAACTCCTCTTTGTTTACATTCATTGATTCTTGAACCTCTTCTATGAAATACTTATGTAACTAGCTTGATCTTGAGGTTATGTGAGCTAGCATTGTCTTCTATAAATCTAGTATGGGTTCAAGCTTATGGAAGTCTCCCATTTTTATTTGATGCATTACCTAGTTAACTTTCTTGGTGTCATTATTATCTTTATAACCCTTTTCCATGTGAAACATTAGTTTAGCATTAGTTTAGGTGAACATCGAAGAGGAAGTTGGCCTTCTCTATAGGTTCAACCTCACTACATGATACCCATAGCCTAAGGTTGTTTCTATTATGTAGTTTAGTTGGAGAGAGCCTAAAGAACCCTCTATAAGTGTGAAAATTGAGCCTATAACAAGTCCTTAAAAGGTTTGAAGTTGATCAAAATCTAATGGTCTGCATGAACTCATATACTGATAAGTAAGATCTAATAGTTTTCATTGGGGTCAAATGAGTCAAAAGGTCCCTCAATTAAAATCCCTTAAAAGGTTACATGTTAGACAAGAACTAATGGTAAAAATTTATTGAATAAAGATCTAATAGTATGAGGTAACTGATAAAGAGGTAGGCCTAATCTAGATCAATGATCAATATTTAATCATACCAATGATCCAATGGTGTATAGGAACTAGCAGGAAAGTGGGCTAGGTAGATCGAAGGCTCATGTTAGTTATAAATTATAATTAAATGATGTGATTTATAGTTAGAAAGTTATAATATATAGATCAAGGTCTCACATTCATTCATACATAATGATCCAATAGTTGGAGTGAGGTTAATAGAGTTAGCATATCTCAAGGATAGGCAATTGATTACCTAGTGTTATTAGTTCATTAGGTTCCAAATAAAGTCAATGGTCCACATTCATCTTGTACAAAGAAAATCAATGAGTGAGGTTCAAAGTTGAAATACTAAGGGATCTTTGATGGGAGGTTAAACATGTGACTAGGATTGAACCAAGGCAAACAAGTCTTGTGAGGGTCATCCTACTACCATTAAATCTTGATTGAGCACTATTAAAAGTCCATAACCATGAATTTAGGTGTAAAAAACATAAAGGGATGCCATTAAAGCTAAATATAGGTATTTGGGTTGAATATTCATGGAATATAGGGTCCATTCTATGACTGTGTTTGACATTCTTTAAAGGAGACATATGTATAATAAGGTTCTCACTTTCTATAGATACTTAGAGGTAAAAGTAGGTATTTTAGATCTATTAGAGATCAAAAGAAGATATGTAGTATATAGGTCTATATCTATATTAATAGCTATAGGAAAACTAATAAGGGAGATTAGTTTTCTATCTATAAAAAATATTTGGTCTAGATTTGATCAAAGGTAGGTGTTTGGGATCATGAAGAGAGTCCTCATCCTTTAGAATGGTCTTATTTTTGACAAATAGCCACCTAAAATGCACAAATCCATGATTCTATCAAATCCATGAGCATGAAGTTTTATCTTCAAGTGAGAGATGGCATGGAATATCAAATAAAATGTGTAGTGTTGGGAGTTGTAACTAAGAGCATTTAATGCATTCGTAGGGCCTTACAAAACCTATTCAACTTGGTAGGCCACAAATAGTGTCCTGATTGATCAAAAGGGTAGTGAAGTATTCAAGAAAAAAGTAACAACTCAAGTTTCAATTAATGATCTAAGACACTGTGTTCCCTCTTTGATGGCGTGCTCCCACATTCTTTCTCTCTCTCCCTTCTCCTATATATCCTAGTCTCTTCCCCATTGTGGAGGTTCTTAGCTCTTAGAAAATTTCATTCTTTTCTGGGATAAGGATACTCATTGACACTCTTGTAAAAATGTACTCATTTGGTATGGTTAAACCCTATCAAAATATTGTAAGAATTTCCTTTTGAAGTAATAGGATCTTGTCTTCAATTAGTGCTTGGTATACTTGTGTATGGTGAATTTGTGAAGGAGTGTCTTCCTAGTTTACTGTCCTTTTGCTTGCCTCTTTGAAGTTGTTTTTAAGCTAACTTGTAGGTAAAGATTATTATTATACTTGGAACCTCTTTTATGAAATATTTATGCAGCTAGTGAGATTGTGAGGTTATGTGAGCTATAGTTGTCTTATGATGATTCATTATGGGTTCAATCTAGTACGAGTGTCCATTTAACTTTGGTGCATCACTTTTTATCCTTCTTATGATCCCTTAACCCTCTTTTTAACCATTTTTCATGTGAATCATTAGTTTTAGGTGAGCATCAATGAAGAAGTTGACCTACTCCAAAGGTCCAACCCTACTACAGGTGACCCACAACCTAGGGTTATTCCCATTGTGTAGCTCAATTGGAAAGGGCCTAAAGAACCCTTTCCAAGAATATAGATTGAGCCTATAATAGAACCATTCCATGTTATAATTTCATGACATGTGATGAGCTTTGAGTGGGGCATATGTATACACAAAATATTTTTAAACTTTATTAATTATTGATATTTTCTCTCTTATAGGAACCCATCAAGTCTCAATATCTATAATTTCATGCTTAAAAGGTTTCATCAAGAAAGTGGTCAGTAGACCTTTGGTGCTTTGAAAGATTGTTTTCCCCTTTACTGCCACCTAAAATCAATATAAGTCTCTCTTATACATTTTACTAACTTTTAACACCTCACTCACACTCTTCTAGAAGAAACTCACTACCTAAAATAGTACCAACATTTAAACACATTTTTACCATTTATAAAATGAATTCAATTATGTTAACCTAATTTTAGGTGTAGCACACATTAAAGGATTGAATTGGCCTAGGCCAACTTAGTTTGAGACCTAATGACTCTATTTCCTGCATAATAAGGTCGACTAGGTCAACTACATTCGCTCAAATTACAAAAGGATGATGATCAATTTAAATATATATATATATATATATATATATATATATATATATATATATATATATATATATATACCCTCTTACATTTCATTTACATGAGAGAAAATGATTCATTTTTACATTTTTATAGTTTGTATTTCTGCCATTCTACTTGATGAATCATTCCTTAGGGTTTTATAATTGGAGGAGAAAATTTTTCTCATGAAAAATTAAGATTCACTAGAAGGTCATTAACTAGAATAAATTTCATTGTACATCCTTAGATTCTTCAACAATACAAAACAACCTCTTTCAAATCACCATTGGCAAAAGGAGAGGTTGAGGCTCGACGGGTTCATCTTCAAGGTATGTATTCCTAATTATTACTCCTCTATTTTAGTAGACATATTTACATAAATAATGGATGATGAATTTATTATATCTCCTTGATTTGGATTACCTCTACATTTACTTGAGTAGAGTTTTACTTTACATGTTTATTTTTTGTGTATCCCTTATTTGTGCTACAAGCTTTAGTGAGCACTAGATTATATTTATTTTATAGTATTTTAGGCCTAACTAGGCTTATTGTGTGGTGTTGCTTGACTAGAGGTTTTGGAAACCTCTCTAGTGATATTATGTGATAATATATCCCTTGGGTAGGTTTAGTGAGTCTATATTGGTCATAACCCCCATTAGATAAGTATTTCTAGTAATATAGTTAATTGATGAATCTTCTCTGAGTTAAGATTAATTTATAGATTAGATTCACTTTCACTTGCATACAGTTTTAGACCCAAATACATAGCTAAATTATTGTATAAGAATATTATAACAAGGTACAGGTGTCTATTGAAGTTAATTAGTGACATAGCAATACACTTTTATGACAATATTGTAAAAAATTTGATAGAAGAATTCATGATTTCTCATCACAATAGGATTGATTATCACCCATAATAAAATGACCACGTGGAAGCATCAAACAAGATTTTTTAAAATATGCATAATAAAATACAGAATGTTTTGAGGGATGACTAGGAGGATCTTATACTTTTAATTGTATGGGCCTATAGAACCAACTAAAAATGTGTGATGGGTCATTTTCAATTGGTATATGGTATGGAAGTAGTCATATTGATAATGTGATTATGAGATCAAGAATCACTTTAGGCACATTTTATATATTTAACCACAATGGAGGAAACTAGGCAATAATAAAGTTGAACATAAGAAGTAAACAAATAGAGCTAGAAGGCATGGCATAATTACAACCTGTGATTGAAATAATTTCACCCAAAACATGTAGTTTTATTATATTATGTTAGATTTAGAGTGCACCCATGGGAATTATGCATTTAGTGGAAAGGTTCATATGGTATTAATGAAGTGTCATGACAAGGCACAATAGTAATTAGAGATATTCAAGGAACCATTCTACCTGGGTGAGTAATTAGTGTATGATTAAGCCATATTGCCAATGATCTATAAAAAGGTGTTCAAAACAAGAGTGGATGTTTAGTATCACTGTGTATTTATAATTTTTATTTTTAAATTTTTGTTTTAGTTTTGTATGTATAACCAATATACATATATAGTGTGATCTCTATATCACAAACATCTAGAGTATGTACCATAGTCAAATTCATATAAAATAATAGGAAACAAAACAACTTCAAAGGAACATGCATCAGTCAAAGGACTGGTTAAAATAATAATTCAAAAAACTAGGAAGTAAAGAAAACATATAGTGGTGTGATACAAAAATGGTAGCTACTAAGATGGTTAATGACAATGCACTTCAAATATTATAACATTTTCAACACATATATATGGTCAGACAGATTCAATGCTTTATTAAATAAACTCTTAAGGAAAGAAAAAGAGGCATGTCACATCATTAAATGTTGTTAAATGAAACATTGAACTTATCCATCAAAAAGGCAAAGGTCACATCAAATCAATCGTCATAATTAGAATCAAAGTAGATAACAATGTGAAAAGCATATCAATGATTTAATCTGAAGATCAACAAAGATTTCAAGGATAAAAATATAAATAAGGTAGGGTAATTAAATAAAATGCACTTTTAATCCATATTGAACAAGATCTTTCTAAAAATATAATATTTATCTATACATTTGAGAAGATAAATTTACACACACACACACCACAACAAAATAAGAAATGGTAATGCATCAAATTTTAGTGTCGCTATTAGACTCATAAAAAGAAGAGATGGGTATTGGGATCTCTCTAAGGAAAGATAAATTGAATGATTCAAATACATTTTAATTCATATATGTATCCAAAATTGAGTGGTTTCCTTAACCATAATTGTCAATTTGTAGTCAATAACCCTTATAATACCAGATAGATTGAAAGGTTTAGATGCAAAAAGACAAGTAAAGATATAAATTTCAGCCAATTAGATGATTTAATGATGACTCTTTTGAGTTATATAATTAAGGCACCATCCATATTTCCAAGTATGTGACCATATACATCAATGCCAACATAATGGTGTAGGCTACTAGATTACCAATAAGGGAAAAATCATTGGTGGTCTAGAACCTAAAAGTATTCATATCCATTCAAACATCAAGGAGGTGTATGGATGAGAATCAAGAGGAATCCCTATTGATCAAGTGATGGACTCACCTGTGAGAGTGTTTAAAAAGTGCATAATGAATAGGTATTGTCATACCACCAAGAGTGTGAGGAAACCTACCAAAAGAGTATTGATATACCAAACCAAATGATCAAGTTAGGGGAAGAATTTATTTAGCAAGAGTTTTTTATAATGCAACTCATGAAAAATATAGAGAAGTTACTCTTGGGCACATCAAAGTATTTCTAGTATCAATTATTTTTATTGATTCTATGCTTCACAAAATGGAAATCACCAAAAGGCTCAATCACATCAAATGTATATGACTGACCAACGAATACTTTCAAAAACTTACCTCAATCAAGAAATAGGAAACATTATGCATAGCTAGAGAGGTTCAGTCAATGGTGGATCAAAATTTAAGGATTGATCACCTCACACCCTTAGGTACATACATATTTCATCCAGTATCTATTACTCCTCACCAATGTGGAAAATTCATAATGGGATCCAAATATGGATCTGTGAGCTTCCCAAATAGCCAATTCTTCCCCTACCATTTTTCATCAATCCTAATACAACCAAAATGGAAGTCAAAAGATATAATAACTCTACTATTTTTCATCATTATAAATGCTAATATCAATTCCACAAGGATAAGACCAACCACTTCCACAAACATAAATAGAGGCACAACCCAAACTACAAGAATTAGAAAAATTGTAGATGTAGGGGGGACCATAAGTTAAACTAGTCACATCCAAGTGGAATTAACATGATCATATATATTCACCACCAGTGAAGAGGAATCATAACACTACCTTTTGTCCCACTAATAAATAGATGTTAATGATTGCATTTGAACATAACTTAAAAAAATTTAGGGTCGTATTAGAAGCAATATAAAATTTAATGCTATAAAATATCAAAAATTATATCTATGATGAAGAGGAGAATGGATTTTTATTTTAGAATTTAATTCATACCTACTAGTTGTGAAATATTGTTCCATATATACTTTTAGTGATGATACCCACACCTATAGAGTCTATAATTGTATATATAGTCATAGAGGAAGAATAAACTAGACATAGAGTGAAGGCTATTTTTAAGGGCCATCATTTTCAGGTCCTTCAATGACTATGACTTCATAAATTTAGTTAGCCAAGCAATAAATAGTGTTATAAGAAACAACATCACAATAGGAAAGCCTACTAAGGTTGTTAATGTGTTGACCTTACACTATGAGCACTGAAAGGCCATCTCCAACCATAAAAGAGTAGATAGGAAAATTTTACACAAGAGAAGATGTTGATGAGGCTGAAGAAGAAGAAAATTAATAGGAGCAAACTGCAGTACATACTTTCAAAACTAAGTGAAAAAATAGAAGTTTGGTTTTTTTCACTCATTTAGAAACACCTATGATAAATCGATGAGTGGTAACTTCTTCATCCTCATCCCCACCACCTTTACCCCCTTTGTACCCATATTCCCCAACACCACCATAAGTACCCCCTATTATTTCTCAAAATGTTAAGTCTTTGGCAATGGGTGTACAACAATAAGATCTATTGGATCCACTTTTAGTAACATAAAAAGACCTTGACCAACCCAAGCCATAACATGAGATATCAAAATAACAAGATCTGGAAGCTATGAAGGATAAGGTTAAAGCATACAAATTTAAGGTTGATAAATATTAGGTCAATAAAGAGCATGCCAAAAAGGAAGAAGAAGAGGAAAATAAAAAAGAAAAAAAATAGGTGTACATAAATAAAGTAGAGACTAAGTAGGCATCTAATGGCATTGAGGAAAATATAAAAGAAGACCTCTACAAAAAAGGTGTAGACACCAAATCTTCACAAATTATTCAAAATACTTATTTGTACATAATTCTACTTATTTATATTATTATTGATGAATGAATTAATTGTTAGCACATGGTGACTCAAGTCTTATTGTCTTCTCTCTTATAATATTTTTTAATTCTATTTATGTTATGGTGTCACACTCTCAAATTATATCTAGTGGGTCCCCACTTTGTCTTCTACATCTCTCTATGTTCATTTCAAGTCTTTTGGACAAGACTGCAATACATAAACAAGGATGCACTATAGATTTATCATGTAGAGAAGTTTTATCCCAACAGAACTTGTGAGAATTTTAAAAATGATATGCCATAAATGAATCTTTTTATGACCATTAGTAATTTTTATTCACTCCTTACATTCACCAAAAGGTCCCTAAATTCAAATACAAAGGTCTATATAACCAGATGCCTTGTAAAGAACTTAACTTGTTCTTAGTGATAAAAAGCTATACAAAAGTCTTATACATGTTTAATACTTTAGTTGATCTACATATTTTAAATTGAATTCATTATTACATACTTTTTCCAAAGGTATTCATAGGAAAAATATCATATAGTCTTGCATCCATGATTTCACACACACACACATCTAGGAGGGGGAACTACATTGGAATGAGGCCTATTTAGGCAATGATTAGTCAAAAAAAGGTTTTTGAGGCCATCTCTGCTATTCCTTTAACCCTACATCCCCATTTTTGATTTTGATATACATTTTGTTGTTGTGCATGAATTGGAAGTGTTTTATCATAGGTTATCCTCAATTCAAATCAGGTTGTGAACAAAGATAGATCACATGTAGGTAGGGATGAATCCATCTAAATCTTTAGATCATGCATACTATTTTACCACACAAATTCACATTACAAGACAAAAATACACTACGTCCAAATCCCAATATATATTTACTCTCTATTTTTGTTAGCATCATATTCACATAGCTTATTTATTCAATATCAAATCTCATATCAGTCTGTGTACTAAATAAAATAGTCAGATTAAGAGCTAAGTATCCATTTTTATTTCAT